>JAQIUT010000041.1:0-205232 GCA_028654355.1 Colletotrichum sp. SAR 10_99
CCCCCAGGATCGGGATTGTGAGCCCTCCCCCTGGCGGTGCTTCTCAGATCAGCCACTTCTCTCATTCGCTCGCTTCAATGGGAGTTTTGCGTGGTCGGAGTTTGCAACCTTGCTTTTTCGGACTTTGCCATCCGGTCCGCCGACCCAGCAACCGCGAATGCACCGGCTTCCCTCCGTGTGCGCGGCATGAACCCCGAACACTTCGGTTTCGCTAATGTCACGACGCATCTCATACAGCGGCTCTCACTCACTCCAGTCATTCGATTCTTTCGTATGAATTATGCTATGAGAACTTCTCTTCAAAGATGAAGCGGCCTTACGGTTTAGCTTCATATTCACCTATTCACATCAAGAAAGCCAGTCACACGGCACTTTCATCTTGCTGTTCTTCATGACACATCGCAACTATTTCGGGGCTTTGCAGCATAGCCGCATTTGCAGACCGCCTTCTCTACTCCTTTGCCTGCTCCGGTTTACGCGCGTAGACAAGATGGCTACCGTCAAATATTAGCAGTTACCTTCCACCGGTCGAGACGTTGTGGGAACTTACATGTCAATCTTTGGCTGAATCTTCGCGTTCTTGAGCTCCCTGCGCATCTCGCTCATGAACACCAGGATCTCCGCGTACTCCCATCCCATGATCTCCTTGAGGAGGAAGGTGCCGAAGCCTTCGAGAGACTGGTCGAGGAACTCGAGGTGACAGAACCCGACCTTTGCTCCAAGCGTCAGTCACCGAAACCCACTGCGGTATGCAAAGCGCTGCTCCTCGTTAAACTCACCTCCTTCAACTTGGGGTCTCTCGCCCAGTTCCCGATCGGGATCGGCCACGTCTTCTCCACAATGTCAACGAAGCCCGCGGCCTCGAGGTTCTTCCTGATGCCGTGGTCGCGGTGCTGCCGCGCCGTCTTGCCCATCTTGTCAAACGCCTCGAACATCACCTTCGCCCAGCGCTTGAACGGGTGCTCGTCGTCGAGGTCCGGGATGACCTGCGAGCGCACCTCGAAGTCGGTCTCCTTGACCTCGATGTACCCGACGCCGGGCTGCAGGATCTCGAACGCCTCGGTGTAGAGCGCCGGCCAGTCGGACACGCAGCCCTCGAGGTTGCGGATGTGCACAAAGTCAAAGTGCGCCGCGGGCCACGACCAGGGCATCTTCTCGATGTCGTCGATCTGGAACTTGCAGTTGGGGGGCACCCAGCCGGGCTGGATGGGCGAGATGTCGATGCCGTAGACCTCGGCTGAGGGGAACTCGTCCGCGAAGTCACTGGTGGCACGTTTAGCTCTGGGCGTCTTTTTTACAGTTAGGTCTGGTGTCGTTTGAGACTCACATGGCCCAAATACCGGTTCCGGTGCCGACGTCAAGAACTCTCTGGGATATCAACATCAGTGTCAATCCATCAGGGCTAGGACACTGATCCTGCTAACCTGTGGGTTGTCGCCAATAGGAGAGAGGAAGAGCCTGTCTTCCAAGAACACTGTCATCCAGTAGTGGCTTCCCAGGTCAGCAATCAAAGCATGATCATGGAGAGCTAGGGGACTCACTTGATCTCGAGACCCTCGTTCTGCTTCTCGTCGTTGGGGCCGTAGTAGTCCGTCTTCTGCGTGTACGTGCGGCCGTGAAGGCGGCGGTACTCGGTGATGCTCTCAGTCAAGGACGCAGACGACGAGACAACGCTGCAGTTCGTCAGCACGGCAAAGTCGCAGCACTCATCATACCAAGCCCAAGCTTGTCCTACCTTGCCGTGTCCGCCTGGCTCTCATCGTCGGTATCGAGCGCAGGATCCTACATGTCCCCGAGATCAGCAGCTGTCCCATCTTCTCAAACAAGTCCCGGCGAGGACGCCATCAGTAGTACCCACCGCCGTGATGGGTCCCTCGGCGGGTCCGTCGCCGGCTGCCGCGCCGGTGTTGGGGCGCGGCGAGCCGGTCGGCGCCGCGGCTGGATCCGGAGTCGCGCACATTGCTTTCTTTTTTTTCGTGTATTTTCGCTGTATGCGTGTGTGATTTCCGGTGAGATGAGAATGAAACCCAAAAGTGCGAAACCACCCGTGGAAAACCCCCTCTTTTTTACCGACGAGACGTCGTGTTCACGCCTGTTGGTTCCTCCTGCACGATACAGGGGTGGCAGAGAGACAATCAAGGGCCCCGAGGACCCGAACGAATGAACGCATCTCGCTCATGCATTCAACTGCAGCCTCCTAGCCCACTTTCGGAAGTTGGACTTCTGATTGCTACGTAATCCGACGTGGTTTTTTTTTGGGACGGCTCCCAGGGCGATTTGCTAGCCCGTTGCAGCACCGAGCTGCTGGGATTTCTGGACGTTCCACAGAATCGTATTTGTTATTGTTTATTACACAATCTTCAGCGATCATGTGACGTGACAACGTATTTGAACGTTATAAGATTGATATTCAAGCCTGCCACACCCTCCCTACATCACCTATAATGTGAACCCTTGAGAATCATCGCCACCTCTGGGCAGTACATGTCGATGTCCTCCTGGTGGTCCTGCTGAAACTTCTGCACCTGGTGATACCCCAGCGGCTTCTCGAAATAGTGCGTCTCGACCGAGAACTTGCCCGCGACCTCCGCCTCCGGCAACTTGCCGCCCCTCTCCTTGACCTTGTGGTAGAACCACTGGTCCTCGTAGTTCACCTCGCCCGCCGCGGCCGGGTCCTTGGCCACCCTCGCCTCGAGGTCGCGCGCGATCTCGAGCAGCATGCCCGGGTTGCGCAGCGACAACCCGCCGTTGTACCCGAACCCGAAGCCGGGGCGGATGGGCGCGCCGATGAGGTCCCACTCGAGGAAGTCCTCGAGGCGGTGCGCGGAGTTGGCGCAGACGATGCTGTCGACCTGGAACATGAGCACGCGCGCGTAGGGCTGGAGCTGCTCCCACAGCCAGGTGCCGACGAGGAAGGCGGAGACGGACTCGTGCGTCGGGAAGGTGGTGTTGGGCGGGAGGAACTTGACGATGATCTGGTTGGCGTCGACGGCGCGGCGGAAGGCCGGGGGCGCCTCCCAGGCGGCGTAGTTTTCCCAGTCGGTGACGAAGGAGATGGGCCAGTCCGGGCCGATGACGGTTGCGAAGTGCATCATGATGGGCACGATGTTAGGCACGTGGGCCGGGTCGGTCTCGACGAGGAGGGCGGTGTATTTCGGCGCCGGGGGAGGAGGCGGCGGCGGCGGCTTCACGGCTTCGGGGGCTTCGTATGAGAGGGGTTCTGCGTCGAGGTCTGAGATGCGCTGGCTGGTGAGCTTGGTTCCGGCCCGAGGGCGGTCATCGCCGCTCGAGGGCGCCGCCGTGCCGTCGTGGTGCTGAAGTTCGGGTCAGCTGCTGAGCGTAAGAGGAGAGAGGAGAGGGCAAGACCAACACTGAAGAGCAAATCCCATGTTCCCGTCATCAACAGGAACATGAAGAAGACGGCCACGAACACGAGAGGGTTCGGACGGCTATTGCTTCCGAGACCCATGGTGTCGACCGACTGGCGGGATCTCGGGGGAGAATTCAGTTGAGGTATGGGAGAACAAAGAGATCACCGAGGCGAGAACCTTCGCACGCGTGTAGTTGGGTTGAATGGGCTGCCCAGGACGTTAAATAAGTCTTGGTTCCCGGCACATGCCATTCGAGCTCGCCCTTGGAACTGCCTCGACCAAGTGGGCCGGCGCGTGCCATTGTGCCTCTTTTCGAATCATCTCCTTAATTCCTGAGACATGAAGTCCCTGTTCTTGCTGAATAACGTTTGTCTAGTGATGGAGGGCTGATGCAGAGGCTGAAAATTAGAGATCCCATTCGTGACCGTCGCCGCCACATAATGCTTCCGGCCTCTGTCCCACGCTCACTTCTCGATACGCTTAATTTTTCCCTCAGCCAGTGATTTTGAGCGACGAACATGGTCTAAGATCTTCCACTGCCAGCTGTCTCTGGCGGGAACTAAAGGTTTCACGTCTCGGGGACTAGAGGGATACACTCATGGCATTCAGGAGCGGCCGCGTTGGAAAGGCAGAGAGAAATGCCGATGGGGCTGAGAATGTAACCCGAGTTAGCAGTGGGGTACCCTTCCGGAATGCACTCTACTGACTAGGTGGATGGAGCTGGTGGAAGATAAGAGGTCTTCTTCAAAGATTCCGTGATGCACCGTTTCATTTATTTTTGATGTCGCTCGGGGCGGATGTCTCATTTTGCCACCTCATCACCGATCTTCGCCAGCCGGTCTAGACCTGTGCGGCTATCGTCGTGCG
Source organism: Colletotrichum sp. SAR 10_99 (assembly GCA_028654355.1). Taxonomy (NCBI): domain Eukaryota; kingdom Fungi; phylum Ascomycota; class Sordariomycetes; order Glomerellales; family Glomerellaceae; genus Colletotrichum; species Colletotrichum sp. SAR 10_99. The sequence goes on from JAQIUT010000041.1 coordinate 4,239, forward strand.
ATATCTTGGGAACTCATGTCTCCCTCGAGCCAAAGAGGCTAGAGGGCTCTGATTCAGATCCGAGGCAGGAATCCTGCGTGTACAACTGCACCTACGATGACGTTTTTCGAGCGCTGTCCTCACAATGATCAAGTCAAACAACCGTATCGAGTGGTGTCTAGCCTACCTGCTTATTTATGCTCTTTTGAATGCCCGTGGCTCGCTATCCAATCATCATAGCTGTCCGTCATGAATTGATGAAGGGCCGTATCCTCTCGGACCCCTCTCCTCGGCGAGGGCTAGACATCAGCGCGCCATTCTCGCCAACAACTTTCAGCAAGCCACGATATCTCAAGTCGCATAGCCTTCACGCGCATCTCCCCAGCCAGGAAGCTTAATTCGCTGCAGTGCGCGATCGAGTCAAGATGGGGCTAATCCAAACACGTAAGCCATCCCAAAGCCACCAACCATCAAAGACAATATTTCCCCCTAGCCACATCCATCCCTGCTTCTGCCCCCACGGCTGCGGCGCTTTTCTCATTCCTGTTGTCTCCCTGAAAACGTGGAACGCCCTCCATTATTGAATATGAGCGCATTCCTGGTTGAGTGAACAATTTGACCCCCTTTTTCGAGGTACGAAAGGGGGGGTTCTCGCTGATGTGTGATCATTACGCGTACGCTGCAGCGGTGTCGCAGGACGTAAATCTGGAACGCTGTTGGCATCTTTCCTCCTGCGCGATAAGCTGTCGAGGTATTTCCGTCGTCATCATGCTGTCGTGAGCGCTTTATGTGCCCCGTTTGCGGCGCCGAGTGTGCCCTTTCGGCCGCCATGCTGGAGACATGTACTCTGCATTTGCTCATAAATATGTCACCGCCCAGCTTTGTCTATCATATTCGTTATTGAAATGACTATGCGCTCAGAGCTGCCATGCACACAGGTGTCTACAGACTACAGCCGGGTTCAGTGGGCATACAACTACCCAGCTCTACATGAACCTCTCGTCATTCGATGACAGCAGACTGTGCGCAGTTTTCACCCTGGCCTTGTCTGAGATTGTCGGACTCAATGCTCACCCACGAGGGAAGACCACAGTGTAATAATAAAACTGGTTTGTATCCCGTCCAGATTCATGCAATATTCTACCCCAAAATATTCCAGGTCATCCATTTTGTCTATGAGATGCAATGAAATTGGTGTCTCCAAGCTCGCGCCTGTAGCCGCAGCCTCTGCTAGAGAAAGCCTTTATGCGCTTGAGCCTAGCCTAGTGACCGCCGCCCTTTCCCGGGAAATTGTGACAGCAAGGCTTGTCGCGGACCTCGAGTTGTTCTCTGCATTTCGGCGTCAGATTCAGTCGATATCGCAAGATACATCTATGGATGAACTGCTTACTCGGTCGGAGTCGGGGCGGCGAGGACCGCAGACACCATCATGGCTGCGATGAGAGTGAAATATTTCATCTGCGAATGATATGAGACAGATCACGGGGGAAGCAAAAAAGCGGCCAAGTGTTTCAACTAACGTTGCTGGTGGAAAAAGTCAGAGCCTCAAAGTTGTGGTTCAATACCGAATCGGGTGCTTGTCAGTCGAATTGATTGGATCAGGGCTCGAAGGTTGAATGTACATGCTGACTTTAGCCTGGTATTTAAGCAATTCGTTTGCACAGATTCTTGAACAAGATATTAGAATTCGGCAATCTGAAAGCCCGATTGCGACCTTCACCAAACTCTAATAGAACCGTTGATAATGCACAATACAGCTATACGGGTGTCCTCGTGCACATATCCTACGTCCCTTGTGTATCGAGAGAACGTCGCTTAGGTCTTTGGCGTTTCGATAGGTCTAGAACTCACTCATTTTTATTAGAAAGAGGAACTCCAAGCGGTGTTTGGCTGAAGACGCTTATCCCCGGACAGGGACCAGCTTGAGCAGTTAGGTTTTGCAGCACGAGTCGGTATGCGTCCGTCCTATCGAATATGGCAATTTTCCAGGAACGGAAAGCTTGGGGTTTGAATGCTGACTCGACGGCGAACGCCATCTGTGAGATGGCATGGGGGATGTGCGCGACTGACGTCCATGGAACCTTTGGCGATTCGATAGAAATTGAGAGTCGGCGGTTCTGGCGTCTTTAGCATTGGATCCTAAGAGTTGGGGATAGTCGATGAAAAAAGAGTGGCATGTCTCTTTTATATTTCTAGGATAGACAACTTCATGATAAATTTAATGTGACATACCTTAGGGAGCCATGGAGTCGAAGGCATGATACTTGGATTCTGCGAGACAAAATGTGTGCTGTCCGCGAGTCTTGGCCCATGTTGGTTGCTTGGAGCTCTTCCGGCTCTTGTCAAGTTTATTGTCGATGGGGCTCATTCTGGCTAGTATAATTATCCAAATTAACCTAGCCAAGCTTATCTGATCGGATTGCTTCGACGAGAACTTGACGTCTGGAGAGAGCTCGCTTAGACGGAACCTCGGCGTTGAAAGTCAAAATCCTTTCTGGACAGCCCGTGGTGGAGACACGATCGTGGTTCCTCGCCTGACGGTTCGATCACTTGATGGAACAAGGGGTTGTGATGGTCGGATTTCCGTGTATGTGCATTATGCATGATTCAGAAATGGGCAACAATACGACCGTTGTCAAACGATATGGACTCGCCTAGATTCGTTCACAAACTGAGGGTTTAAGTTAGAGGTTAAGTTAGAGGTGAAAGTTATTTCGAGCAGTGTAACAATCACACGACCCACGCCGAATTAGGTAAGTTGGAAGCCTTCATAGTCGTCGTGCAGAACATGGATATCCTGTCCGGGTGTCTTAGACCACACCCATTCTTCGTCGCCCATGTAGCCACCACGAGGCCTGTAAACAGGCCTACTAGTTGCCCTCCCTACCGTCTTTTGAAGACCTCACTGGGCTCTGGAACCTTCCGTGCCTGGTACATAGCTGGCCAAGACCTTCTGCTCAGACACTCATAGGATTTCTGCCTGATCTACGCTCAACAGGTGTCTTGGGGCCCTCTGGCTGTATCGCTCTTATGCCAGGGGTCTTTTCTCTGTCTTCTTAGGTCTTGTTCTAGACCAATCCCTGTGATCCAAAGGCCGCGTCAACAAGAGGGCATCATCCTGCAGAAGGCTTTGAAATTTGCTGAGCGCCTCTGGTAACTAGAGCCCGTGTGCGTGAAAAGGTGCGCAACATAGCAGCCGCGTGCCCCTTTGGACCCCAAGAAGGCTTTGTAAAACACATAAGCCTAGCCAAAGGGCTCAAGGTCCCGAGGTTGGCAGGGAGATCGACAGGGCAAGCTAGGGGTACCGAGAGATGCCAGAGTATGCTGAAAAGTGTACGTCAGAATTGTATATTTGGAACATATGGTGTTAATAACCACTACGGCCTTGAGATGGACTTTGAGGGTGTGGCGGGTGGTTGTAGTTTGACACGTCCCATTGTATACCATCCTGTCAACGTGGGAGGTCACCAAGTCGGTGAAAGTAAAGAACCCGTGGAAGTCTTTAGTGACATCCAGCCCTCCGCGTCCCCCAACGGCCCAGGAGCTGTAAACATCGGACATTTCTGGCGACACCCTTGCGAAGTGCTCCTGATACTCTCGCCCTCGTGCCCTCTGGTCGATCTACGGCCCTTCAGGAAATCTGGCCGAAAGGAGAGCTGAGAGAAGATCAAAGGCTAGACCTGGGATGGATATCTACTCGAGGGCATGGATCAGTCAGAGGTTGGAGGGTGGCTGTATGGAGCTAAAGAGAAGCAGACGGCCGGACGGTCTACTTTTATCTCTGTGGGAAGAATCGGAAGGCTACGGGATCCTGGCGCGGTCTGCAGAGAGTGCCAAAGACAGACGCGTCTCCAGCTGTCGGGAGTTCTGGACGCCGGCATCAGTGTGGCCCCAAACGGTGGCTTGAGACGCCCCGATGGAAAAGAGACGTGGGAGTCTAAGCGGGTGGTCCCTTATGAATTTGCCCGGCGGGTCGGCGGAGCATGCAGTACAGAGGTCTCACTTTTGGGACGGACGATGACTCCTGATGCGGCATTCGTGCGCTGGTGCCTGGTGCTGTCTCCGGAGGATGTCGGCGGGCAGCACAGGCATCAATGACGAGTCAGGAGTTGATCCAGGTGAATTCGCCCTGCCGGAACTCTATACATCATATCTTACGTGCAGTCGGGACTCGATTGTGTGGTTGACGGCCTGGCTCCACGGCGCGCCAGTACGGCCTGCCGGTGCCTGGACTGCGGGAGAGGCTCCGGATTGTGCGGAAGGGATTTCTTGGCTTCCCGCGGGGCAGGGGGTATCAGGGCGCACGGAAGCACATTAGGGCCCTCGGAGCCGCATCAGGTCATGTCTAGATCGATTAGAATCGGGACCGAGAGACGGAGGCCGGGGCGGGCGGGAGCTGGAGTCGGAGCAGACTGCGGGAGGGGCCCCGAACTGCTCGGCGCAAATTTCTTGGGTTGCGGCACGTCAGGACGCACCAGAACGCATCGGGGCGCACTAGGATCCTGAGAGCTGCACCGGCGCACGTCTGTGTCAATCGGGACCATGGCCGGGAGCGGCAGTTGGGGCCGGGAGCGGCTAAGGACTCTGGACAGGCCCCAGATCGTTCGGTGCGGTTTTCTTGGATTGCAGCATGGGAGGGAGCATCAGGACGTATCGGGGCACATCAGATTCCTGAGGGCTATATCGGGGCATGTCGTGGTGAATCTGTGTCGATCGGGGTCGTGGTCGGGACTGGAGGCGGGTGGGCACCGACATGGCGAGCAACGTGCGACTCGTCTAGAAATTTGGGCCGCGCGAAGATTGACAATCCACAGCAGACGGGAGGAATCCCACAGTGCAAAGCCAAAATTGCGGGTGGGTGGCAGGGATTCCCGGTCCGCATTTGCGCTGACCAATAGGACAACACGCTTCCGACGACGACTGCAGCAGGCTCAGAGGTAGCACCAGACCCAGAGGCACCGGCAAACCCAGAAGAACCAGAGTCAACGTCGCGAGACTGTTCATCTCGCCTCCCATGAGGTCGTAGACACTTTGCATGCGATGGCCAGGCTGGCGGACCAAACTTGGCGCAAGCAAGCAGATGCAGTCGGCGATTCCGGTCCATGCAATTGACAGACTGCGTGCAATGCTCCTCCTTGCAGGCAGCACACCGGGGGACCGTCGACGTGCAGGCGCCGTGGCTGTGGCCCCGATCGCCACACCATCCACACGTGGGGTCTTCATCCTTGTCTGGGCAGCGCTTCATCATGTGGCCGGCCTTTTTACAGTGGAAGCAGTTCATCCCCACCGATCGGATATCGATAGGCCTGTGGACGTTCGCATCAGCGGTGCCACGTTACGGAGCGGCTTCATGGCAACATCCATGGCGGTGCTGCCATCGCCCTGCGGCATGGTACGATCCAAGAACACTTGGAAGAGACGTCTGAAGGCTGCGAATTCTTGGTGCAGCTGGCCGTAGCCAAACTCTTGCTCATTGGCAGGCCTTCGCTTGGGCTTCTTCTTGTTTGCTCGCCTGGTGGTGGGATTTGGAGCGTTGTTTGCCGGTTTGTTGGCAGAAGCCTCGGATTGGTCGTCTGGGGTTGCATCTGCCATGGACACGTCGCTCGCTTGATATTCAGATTCGTCGTTGTCGGAATCCGCCGGTGGAGATGCCACGCTCGTCTTCTTACTCCTTTTTGGAGGCATCGTGGTGGAGGAGGTAGGTGTAGCAAGGGTAAAGACCAGGGTTGGTTGAAAAGACAGGTGCGTTGAGTGGAAGCAAGAGTTGAAGGCCACAGAGAGACACAGAGAGGAGGAAGGATGGGAAGGAAGGAAGAACGGAGGATACGGAAGCAAGAGGGGAAGGCCGCAGCCGCAGCTTTCTTTCTTGTCGAACCCTCTGGAGACTTTGTCGCTTGGCCAACAGCAAATGAAGTCCAAGTTGACCCTTGTTGCCGCTCACTCAACCTCCTCCACCTCTTTGCGGTGAGGTATCGACAGGCGGGGCAGGGTTCGCAGCTGTCTCCACCGCAGCCCACCGCAGTCTCTGCAGCGGACCGCACACACGCCGCACTGCCTACCAATTGCCAGCATCACCGCCAGCATCACCAACAACATCACCAGCATCATCACCTCCGGGCTTTGGGTGTGCAACGTCCCGCTGAGCATCATATTCTGTCGATTGATTCGGCCCCATCCCCTCGCCCTCTCAGTCTACGCACGCCCTGAAATCTGGCCAAGTCGCGTCGTGTCTCCCAGGACGACAAAGACGACGAACCAAAGCCTGTTTCCAGAAGGGTTGCCATTTATATTTCCGATAAAATACCACTGGAGTCGTGGGAGGTCACTTGGGACGAGGGGGTCAACAAGGGATACGTCGCTTACATGCTCCTCCGCTTGCACGACGGCTCAGAAGTATATTTCACAAACTTCTACAACCGCGTGCCGGGAGAGAGCATTGACCTCGAGCACCTCTTCAAGAACCCAGCCCCCGGACTCGGTTTCGACGTCTTAGGTAGCAGATCTGCCATCTTTTGCGATTCAAATGCTCACTCCATTTGGGACCCTGGAAGCAAGTCAGACAAACAAGGCAGATACATCTCGGACAATTGTCTCAAAGCCAACATGGACATCCTACCAAAATACAACAAGGATAATCCCACCTACATGCGCAAAGCAGCAACACGAAAGAACGATATCTCAACCAACATCGACCTGACTATACTAGGAAGCAGGATTCAAGACCAAAAGATATGGTGTAATGTTGTCAGGCCGCGCGAAATCGCAAACAGTTACACAGACCATGCACTTATTCACACCAGGCTAGACATTCACGTCGACCGATGCCCTCGAAAGAGATATCGATTTGACAAGGTCGAACAGGAGGATTTTCAGGGTAGCGTTGAAGCAAGATTGGAGCATGTTCTCGGTGCACCCGACGCCATCCCCGAACTTGTCGACTGCGACGCTGCAGAAGTATTCGCACAGGACCTCTGTAAAGCTTTGATGGAGACCGTCGAGGATATGGTGCCGGCAGTGGAACTCAACGCGGCCAAGACCAAACTTCAGCACCCTCAGCTTGCCGAACTTGATGAGGCTTTTGATGCAGAGATGCGTGCAAATTGGATTTTGCGCCATACGAGTCGAGACAATTTGGCATATGACGACCGTTACGAGGAGTGGGTGGCTGCGATCAAAGAAACCAACAGGCTGACGAAAACTGTCAACGCGGTTGCATCCCGCAGAGCCGCGAGTAGTCTGTTCCAAGGCCTGATTGGTCTTCACAGGATAATGGCTCAGGCTCGCAGGAAGGCTCTCGCACAGATGCCGCCTCACTTACAGTATCTCAAGAACACCGACGGTACCTACTGTCGGAGTCAAGCAGAAAATGCTCATCTTTTACGCGGAAAACACTTTGACGAAACCAGTAATTCCCCGGCCCCCGCAGAAGATACGGCAGTCAAGGCTAGATACCTCGAATCTCGTGGGAAAGCCTTGGATGCCGCAAGATCAGCAACACGCAAGCCAAAGCCAAAGCCAAAGCCAAAGGCTCGGCCTTCTGCATCCAAGAAGCACACGGGAAAAAGCGCAAATCTCGGCGTCGTCAATCCTCAACGCCACCACCCCGCTCGACACCTCAACCGTCTCGGCCGTCTCCCGAACCTCTTCATCACCCTTCTCCCTTGGGTGCCGCCAGTCGGCCCGTCGAGAATGATTTTGATCCTCCCGATACCAGTACAATCGTCTGCGCATTTGATACATACTCTTCTGTTCCTATCCCGGGTTCGCCACTCACACATGAGGAACCTCCGGTTCCTGCATCCCCGTTTCAATCCCCGCCTTCCAACGTCGACATGCCAACCCAGGACGACTGTTCGATGCCCGATGCAGACAGCACATCATGCGGCGTATCTCAACCTTCGGAGCCCTCTCCCGGCAAGGGTCAGAAGGGTAGAAAATCCACGGCCCAAGAGGGCAAGAAAAACGCCGGGAGAAAACCTCAGAGACGCGTCAGCATGAATGGAGGCAATCGTTTTGTTCCTCCTACCAGGGAATTAAGGGCTTTAAGGTCCCACTCAAAGCCTGGTGGCTTGAGAGGAAACGTCAAGCCTTCGCAACAAAAGCCTACTGCCCACCCAAGTTTGGACACTCGAGCTTTGGACATCCCAAGCAACCAGGTGGAAAGCGCTGATGCAGTGTCATCCCAACCGGCAGACTCTCCCTCCGCTTCACCTTCCGACCCCCCCTGCGCTTCCGACTCTCAGCCGTCTGCCGGTTCCCCTCCCGTATCACAAGATGCCGGGAGCAGACCTAGGAAGAAGAGGATGCTTCGCAAGGAGCGAGAACGTTGGGATAAGCTGAGATCGGAGTCCCCTCCCAGGCTCGATCGTTACAGGGTTCGGAAGATTGTCAAGAAACTGGCTGTCCGCAAAGCCCCTGGCCCGGACGGCATTCCAAATCCAGCTCTGAAGATGGCTGTCGACGTCCTCATGCCATACTTGTTGCATCTCTTCAGAACCTGCATCAAGCTCAACTACCACCCGGTCTGCTTCAAGGAGTCAACTACCATCGTCCTCCCAAAAGACGGTAAAAGCGATTACACCGAGCCGAAGAGCTACAGGCCCATCGCTCTTATCCCATGTATAGGGAAGGTCCTAGAGCGAATCGTCGCTGATTACGTCAAAGAACTTGCTATCAAGTACAAGCTGATCCCGCCTAGTCAATACGGCTTCGCTGGCAAGAGCGCCCCTAAAGCAGTTGAGCATCTGGTCAGCGGCATCGTGAATGGGTTCTGCGCAAAGACCAGACGAAAGGATTGGCGGACCACCCTCTTGTCCCTTGACGTGTCTTGCGCTTATGATCACGTTAAGCACCTGGAGCTTATCGAGGTTCTCCTTGATGCGGGCCTGCCTGACTGGCTTGTACACTACGTCGACTCTTTCGTCTCTGACCGTTCCACTTCGGTCGTGCTACCAGGCTTCACCTCACCCAAGTTCTGGGTCAACATTGGCATTCCTCAGGGGAGTCCACTGTCCCCGATTCTCTTCGCACTTTTCACAGCACCGATGCTGCGGATGCTTGACGACGAGGCAGAGCTAGGTGGTTCCAAGTACATCCTGACCAGCGTGTCTTACGTCGATGATACTTGCATCATGGTCACGTCTCCGTGTTCAAAGGTCAATTGCGAGAAACTGACCGAGGTGCACGACAAGCTGATATCATGGGCAAGCCCACGCGGGCTACTCTTTGATCCCGCCAAGTACAAGGTCATGCACTTCCGCCCGCGGAGGGGAGGTAGCGGACATCTTCCCCTCTGCCAAAAGCTACCGAAAATCAAGCACTTGGATCAAAGCAAAGCTCTTGTGCGGGAATCTAAGGAGCCGGAAACAAACAAGGAAGGCAACCTCCGTGTTCTGGGCGTCTGGCTGGACCACCAATTGTCATGGAAATATCACGTTCACCAGGTAAGACTTTTCCTAGGACGCCGACATGAGCCAGTATGCCTGTGTGATATTGCATTCTGACGGCACTGTCAACAGATACAGCAAAAGGTCAACCGGAAGATGGGCTATATGAGGAAGAGATTTAGTAACGTCCCACACCTACTTCTAGACCACCCCTACTTCCAGACCACCTATTTTTAATGCCCTCACATTAATACATATTAACTTCAACTACTTTTTTTATGTATTATAATACTATAATAATATAACTTTCACTATTACTAAGGTTTTTAGACTTATTAGATTTATCTATACTATTTTTAAGTTTACTTACTTTAATTTAAGCTTTCTAAATAGCTTTAATATTAGTAAACTTTAAATTTAAACTTATTTTAACTTTTTTATATTTCTTAGTTTTATTAGTATTAACTTCTACTTAGAGTATTTTAATTATTTACTAAGCTACTACTAATTAATATTTTTTTTTATTAAAACCTTTTTAAACCTTCTAAAAAAGTAAGTATTATATATATTTATTATTATTTAGTTTACTAAATAAACTAAACTAATCCTAAAGTTTATCCTTTTTTTTTAAAATTAATTAAAAGATTATTAATATATCTATTACTTATTTTTTATTTATTTTACTATTAGAAAGCTTTTTATAAACCTAACTAGTTAGTTTAATAAAAGTTAATATATTCTTAAGTAGTAGAAAGTTTATAAAAAGCTTAGCTATACTAATAAACTATAAGTTAGTTTATTTCTAGCTATTAATAAGATTTTTACTTATTAAAGCTACTTTATATACTTTTCTATAATAAATAATAAAGTTCTTTTTATTTATAACTATATTAATATCTTATTTAGTTAGTAATTTAAGCTCTTTTTTATATATTACTTTAAGAGGTTAAAAAGCTAACTAATTAAGTAGCTAAAAGATATATAATATATATATTAATAAGAATAATAAGTATATTTTATTTATAAAGTATTTATATATAAAAGTAGTAGTTTTATAGTATTTATAGCTATTTAAGATTAATAATCTAACTTCTAAGAGGTTTTTAAACTAAATTAAAAAAATAAAAACTTTAGTTAACTACTTAATAACTATAAAATTTAAAGTCTACTTATTTTCTATAACTATAAACTTCTAAGATTTATATAATATTAATTTTAAAAAGAACTACTATTACTAGATATTTTTACTTTTATATATAATAAGTAGAAGTAATATCTTACTAATTATAGAGATATATTTAATAAGAAATATCTAAATATATAATCTAAGCTATATCTTATAAATAGAATAAGTTTCTAATAATCTAAAAATAAACCTATTTAATTTTCTACTTTTTAAAATATTAGTTTTATTTATATTATATTAATTAGAAACTTTAATAGCTATAATATTAAATATAATAAAGTATTTAAACTATTATTTAATTATATTAATTAAAGTTTTATTAATATATTAAGAATTAATTACTTTACTTTTTTAAACCTTTATAGATAGGGTTTTTTAATAAAAGATTATATTTAGTTTTTTCTAAAAAGCTAAAAGTCTTTATAAACTTATAAGATATATTTAGTAAAGTCTTTAAATAATTAATAAGTTAGAAATAAGCTTAAAGTAGCTTAAATTTAAACCTATTTAGCTAAATAGCTTTCTTAGTTTATAGAGAGCTTTTATAGATTAGAAAAAGCTATATCTCTTACTTTATAACCTTTTATATAGCTATTTAGTATTAATTATAATATACTTTATTTAAATATAGCTTTTTCTATACTAGTACTATATATAATAGCTTTAAGAGCTTAGTTAATATTATCTTCTATATACTAAGGTATATAGGTTTTAAGAATATAGATATAAAAAACAATAATAATTAAAATAAAATTAGTGAAGTTATAGAAGATTGAAGTTAGTAGTTATTATAGTAGTAAGGCATTTTTAGGGTATTGAAATGTGGGGGGTGACGAAAAGTGGGTGATGGATGTTACGCTTCAGATGTTTTTGATTACTTGATCATCATGGTGAAAGAAAGCAAAACGTCTCAATATGTTTCCCACAAAGTTGGGGAATTTGCGTCCCTGATGAAGTATATTTTCCGGAGACACCTGTTCAACTTTCGCTCTGAAGTTTGCCCGACCTGGGAAGAAGGAAGTGGGAAGAACGGAACAAGCGGGTTAGTGTATGTAGATGACGATGGAAACACACAGAATCAAGGACGAATTCTTCACTTCATGACGTCTCTATAGCGCGAACCAGTCTCAGGTATGCACAAACGCGTGAAGCGTCTACTCCGCAATGTGAGAAAAGGACTTTGGTGATGCCGGGCAAGCCATCGGGATGTAAGCATGGGGAAAGAGATGCTGCGCCCACTTCCGCCAAGATGCGGACCAAGACCTATTGGGCAGGTCCTGGTTACTGTCGTTTAGGGGCTCGTGATGGTTACAGCGTTCAAAGCGAGGCTGCTGCTTACTCAGTCTTTGCTTTAGGTTTAGTTGCTTGCTCGAAGGATTTTGATGCCTAGCTTCCACCATAGAATGGCGAGAAAACTTGTGCCCACGATGGAGACAATGGCTCGCCAAGACTTTCGGGGTGGAACCTTGGACTGCACGCTTAGAGAGGCATCGCTTACATTGGCTATTGGCATTGTCTGAGATGGTTCATCACTCCCTTTCCGCAGTTGTGACAATAAGTCTTGACCTTTCAAATTGCTGAGCGTTTTGATCAAGTAGCTGAAAAGATTTGCATAAGTACCGCAGACTCTTCAGCTTCTGGAACAAGGCTGAGTCGCATACACGATCTTCCGGAACACCTCCCTATTCAGTTTGAAGGTCCGGGCTCTTGAGTTTACTCCAAAGATGAAGTTCATAGTGCATACGGTCTTCTCGCTCTGGGTTGGCATCGCCTCAGTAAGTTTCCCATCACCGATCTTTGCTACCATCGGGAATCTTTGCAATTGCTTCCGCCTTTGTCTTTACCTAAAATCAGACCAAATACTCACTGAATCCACAGGCAGGTGTCATTGACTTGGCCGCAACGGAGGTTGATGTTGCAACTCCTCACCCTGTTGGACGTCTTGGGTGGTACGGAGCAGTCTCCGAGGGTGGCCCTGTTGTGTACTACGAGGGCGAAGACCTGAACGACATCAACAGCCAGATTAGTGCTGAGCATCCCAACCTTTCGCTTTACGATGGTACGATGGACTTCTCCGACAACACTACTGCCGTCGGTGTCCCTGATGGGGCTTCTTTTACCAGCACTGAAGTTGTGCGGCTTGACGAGAGAGCTCTCGAAGCTCGCGATGACACGGTTCATAGTACGAAGCAAAACTAATTCATAGTTCCAATCAGATGATATGACCCAATGCTGCAGTACAGAAACGAATGTATTAAGCCGTGGGGAGGCATCACCTACTGGGACCTGGACAAGGGCGTCTCACACCTGAAGACGGTCGGCAGGTGTGTCGTGCAGGCCAGGCGGTGCATCAGGACCACCTGTGACGGGTCGTAGGCCTCAGTCTTCTGCAGTGACAACACGTACGCTGCTGATATGGCCTGCAGTCACCTCGCGAGCATGATCCGGGACGTCGTGTTTGGCTGCGAGACGACTACGGTCAGCGGTATCTTCCAGCCGTCTGCTCAGCGGTTCAACGTGAACCAGTGGAGAGTTACAACGTCATCACTGCCACATGCCGCTTTTGCAGTTCCAGCGGTCAGCCTGTTTGAACGTTTTGGCGGGACTGAATTTGATGTGAAGGATGAATGGAGGGGTTTGTTGCGGTTACTTTAGGGCTCAGCTCGTTAACATAGTACAGCCTGTCTCATATAGAAGAATGTGGATGTAGGATGCCGTTGGGAATGCTATTGATGAGAACTGAAACTTTAGCGAGTTGACTAAATACAGTTGAGAGAGACTACTTTATGGGGAAGCCCTCTGCTATGACATAACTCTGCGTTTCCCAACATGACCAATTCTTTAACATCCGTTGTTTGGCTACGAATTCGGGGATCTCTCTTGATATGGATGGATAGAAATCATGATAATTCAACTTTTGCGTCTAAAGGAAAGCAGCTCAAAAGACTCGTTCGTTGGACATCCGTTGTTAAGGCACTTCTCTTCGCTCTTGCTTAGGCAGAAGGCCAGATTTGAAAGGTTTGGCGAGTTGCTACTACTTCAGCAGTCCCTCGAGTTTCATTGTAGACATATATTAGTGGCGGCTCAATGAAACATTCACAGTGACAGCCAGCGGTGAGGCAGTTCCAGACCTGGCTGGCCTACGCTGTTCAGGTTCGTGGGCCACGTTCCCAGGACCGGAAATCGACACGGTCTTTGTTCCGGAAATAATTCAGATGTGCTGCATTACTGCTATGGTCATGTGATTGACTTCGACAACACCAAACTCTGCTTGATTTGGGCCGGGGATCCTCCTGGAAGGTTTCGATCGTCAGATGAGCATGCGGTCAGGTACCCATAAGGGGCGTCCAGCGCGCCCTGCTTCGTCATCGTTAACTCAACAAATAGGTATTCTCATCTTCGAGACCATAAGATAGAATGAAATCATATTGATCTAAAGTGATGTCACTTTCTACCGACTGATTTAATATTCGGATTCTGACAGAACTCACCAGGACGGGATGGCATTGCCCGAAACCGGTCGGAGTCCGAGCGAGGGGGGTGATTTCAGTCCGAAGCACAGAGCCTCTCCCCTAACCGGATCAAGGGCAGAGTCCCATGTCAGCTTGATCGACAGAAGCCAATCCTCTTACTTTTTCAGCTCCCTGCTAATGTGGAGGTGGATCCTGTTGCTTTGCATCGTCCCTGACTAACGAAAAACCGTTTTACTCCTCCGCAATTGAGGCTCCGCGCGTGCCGCACTCACCAGCGCGTCCTTACTCATACCTCATACCCCAAATTCTGCCCAGCTCCTGACCGGGCGAGCCACAAGAGCCTCGCGTTTCTCGGGATACGTTATTCGCGTCTGTACGCAAGGTTCTCTGGGGTGTCCCGCCCCCTGCGCTTGAAACACCGCCTCGCCAAGTTCAGCCCCTCCAAGTGCCGAAGTCGGTGCTACTCCGGTTGCCTTTGGAACCCGATCCATTTGTTCTAGACCTTGGAGGGGAAACTGAGGTCGTTTAAGTGCTCGTTTTCGACAATCTTCTGTTGATGGCGCTGAAAGTATCCGCTGGACGCGATTCGTGAGCCCGGAACTTCAGATAAGGGTAGCCTTGGAGAAGCTCTCAGGGCGAAAGACAAAAACGAGGCCACACAGCTGAATCTCGGCCAGATGCCTAATTGGGATTTTGTCAAAATCTGATTGTAATCTTCCAATTGTTGGTAGTAGCTGCCAAGCATGAAAGTGCGCGTTGGTCGCTATTGACAATACGAACCCGAGAGCGCGAGGAATGCATGCCAGTTTTTGTCGGCGAGACGCAAATGCATATTGTCTCCCGCATGAATGCAAACGATCACGATCCAAAGCTGATTGTTATCTCATGTTCTACTGGTCGTTCAACGCGTCTCTCCATTCAATCAATTCTGAAGACATCGTCGACCAGGGCACCGGGTGGGATGTCTCATAGTTTACGAGCCGAGCAAAAGGGAGAGATGCGATAGGTGAAGTTCTCCCCCCCAAAATACCCCCTTCGTCTGGAATTTTCCAACCCGCATCAGACAATCAGCTTGGGCCAAGGGTCCAATGGCATCGGCCATTTTTCAATTGAATGACTTCACTCGAACCCGAGCCTACGGACATGATGGGAACGCCGGCTGCGATGTTTGCTTAGTCTTTCTCCGGATGACCCCTGATTTAAGCAATAGCGTGAACTCCTCCGCACTCGTCGGCCAGCAACAACCTTGGCAAAGTTGGTCTAGACACCAACAAAGATATCGATGCCCCTCTTTCGACCGATGCATGGCAGAAGCTTCTGAACATCTGATGCCTTGTCTCTCCTCTTCAGTGACGTAGAGAGGAACGTCGAATTGGAGGGTACACCCGGTACTTCACGAACATTCCAATGCGAAAGCGACATCTTCTTTCATCACAACCCTTCACATATCACCACCTTCTTCTGAAGATGGAGGGTTGCGCTGCAGGTCAGTATATCGAGGGCCCCCGACAACATATAAGTCTTGTGCCACGGCTCTTGCTTCCCAGCACACCCATTATATGAGTGGTTCCCAGGGGGCAGCATCGTAGTGACGAAGACCTCCCCTGCAGGTGACGATTCAAAAAGTGTAAAGTTGCGAATCTGCCAGGAATTTCCAGACACCTCATGGGTTTATGACGACCCAAACCGTGGTCACCTCTCGCTCCGATAGGCCGCGTTTCATGATGGTGGCCTCAGCACCTACCAGTTCGTGGAGAGCAGAGTTTCCCCACGGGGCGCCCCATCGATATGCCTGTTATATACACATGGGCATGGGTTCGATCAGAAACTTTTGTGCCACCATACTGAACCCCGCGTGGCATCATGCCCGACCCCGGTCGCGGATGGGTTGAGAGAAAGTCCCCGCCGAACCCTGGTGGAATCGGCGCGCGCAAACACGCCGACTTTTTGCGCTGTCGATTTCGGCTCTTTTGTCAATTTGCGGGCTGTATGGCCGTTTCTCTCATTCTGCCCATGCCCCCTTGTTCGATCAACAGTTTACCGATGCAGTTGTAGTTGCCTCGGCGTCACGGCTTGTGAAAGTTTCTGGCTTGACTATTTACGTGATGGCCCGTCCCACGACCTTCCGCGCTTCCGACATGGGAAAATCGGAAGGAGTCCAGATTATCAGCGTTTTCGGATACCCAACACTACCGTAGGACTTCGCTATACGTTTTCCTTAATCGTTTCTCACATTTGCCACCATGAGGCTCTCCGTCATCATCCCATTCTTCCTCTGCCTCTTTGACGTGGTCTCTGCCGAGATGGCAATGCCCGTCGAGGCGGCAAGAGGCGGTCGCGGTAGAGACGACAAAGCGGACAAGTGCGGCAAGAAAGGATGCAAAGGCAAGGGCGACAAGGAGCCCGTCAAGGGCGGATCGGCGGCTCTGCAAACACGCATTGGAGATCTCCAGCAAAAGGTCGCCAACGCTAACGACAGCGTCGTACCATTCAAGGGTGGCAGCCTCAAGGGTCTTGTGGGGCTGCTGAAGGTTAACGAGGCTGTTGTCGAGCTTGGTAGAACCATCGATCTCGGAACCAAGACCGCAGAGAACACCGATGTATTGCCGGCAAATGAGTCGTAAGTCCCAGACAACACCCGAACACCGCCGCGAAGCCTTGTGACTGACGAATGATTCTCTTACCTGCAGTACCACTATTGGCACGCGTTTCTTGGCCCTTCAACCGGATATCAACAACCTCCTCACCACACTTGAGGGGAAGCGTCCTCAGTTTGACAAAGCTGGCTTCAAGATCCTTGATGTCAGAAGTCTCATCCGCGATGACTTGAAGATTCAGTCAGATAAAGCCACCGACCTCGGCGGTGCCGTAAGTTTTCTGTTGCTTTGTTGATTGTGCCAGTGCTAACCATCACAAAGTTGACGAAGATCCTGGACCGTAGCCTCCAACCTATTGCACAGGGGGTCATTGACCAGATTCAAGGCAACTTCACCGGTGCCATAGATGAGTACAAGGGTCGCGGAGGCAAGATCAAGATCCCAGCCAAAGCCGTTCCCGCGTTGTCGGACCTACTTGCGGGCGTTGCTAGAGCTCTCGGCATCGGCGATAGGGACAGGTCGGTGATGATGGTGGCCGGCTTGGAGGCTGAAGCTCTCCCGTTCCCAGCAACGAACTTTCCCAACGCTGACGCTGCGGCCATGGACATCAACACCTTGGACACTGCCCAGGCCAACAAGGAAATCGAAACATTTCAGGCTAGCGTCTCCGAGGAGTCACTCTCGCGCCTCGGTGACGACGAGAACGACCTCCGTGGTATCCCGCCGCTGGTACTGGCAGTCTTGCGCCGCTACGAGGTTATTTGATATGGAGCCATGAAGCGCCTGAGTGAGGATCACTTTTTTAATGTTTGGTCTGATTGGAAAGCGAGATAATTATAGTGCGACTCTATGATGAACGCAGTAATGAAATCACGAACTGTTTTACTTGTCCATGATGGTGTCACCTCATATTCGCAATACTGTCACTGCACGTCTTCTAAACCGTCACTAGACATGTCTGTGGCACACTCCAGAGAATCCGTCGTGATATCTCATCGCATCCATAGCTTCGGATGACCATCTATTCACCAACGCAAGACCGATCGGGTCCGTGGAAAGCCGCAGAAGTTGCAGGCACTTGGTGGTTGTGGAAGCCTCAAACCTACGTGTGTCCGCCAAGTAGACGTTTACTACTAGACCACCGCGTTTTGACAAAATATACTTGTAGCTGTCTCTGAATCCCCGCACGCGGACCCGTCGTCCGGCAATGAAGGTGTTGAGTCAGACGTCATGAAAGTTTCCGCCAGCCAGGAACCGACTGACTTTTCCAAGATCCCCTCACGCGCAGCGAGTCCAGATCAGCCAGTCACAGTCGCCGGCGTCAAATTGTGTTCACCTGACCCTGCGGAAGCAGCCTGAGCTAGACCACGTCTAAACTGGATTAGAGTTGCTAGCGTGGCTCTAGACGGTGCCGATGGAGAGAGATCTCGGATGAAAAAGAGGGGTAATGAGATGGGAGGCGGCTGGGGATGGCCAGAAAGAGGGAGTGATATTTCTCCTATTCTGCCGGTCTGTCGATCGGAATGGAATAATGACGTTGGCATCCCACCACAACCCGGCCAAACCGTCTGAAACTCACGACGCTGGTGGTGCGTTTTAGACTTCTCGTCACCGCTTTTTCTTCCTTTTTCTCCCTCTGCCGTCCGCGTGACAGACTCTTCCGCCAGCTCGGTTCGGTCTTCGGTGTCCGTTCACCCAGCCCGTCTGATCTCGGGGCTCTTCGCAGAACGGCTGCAGTGCATAAGTCAACGTGGAAGCCGGCCTGGTCCGTAAGGCCAAGGTAGACCCTGGAGACCGCGCAGCCGAGTGCTACCACGGATACTGATAATTACCCCAGGAAAGATTTGGGTAAACTTGTCCGCTGCCCTCCCTCCACATGGAGCCTCGCCAAATGGACGCAGAAGGTATCGGCTCGGCCTGGAAGATCATCCCGGCGCTTGATTCGCGGGACATCGCAGCCACGGTCAAGTTCTACACATGCGAGCTGGGGTTCACCCTGGGCGGAATGCATTCCGACAGCGAGGGCGATCCCGATGGTCGGCCCAACTTTTGCTCGGTTTACGCAGGCGACAAGGCAGCCGCGAACCTTTATTTCTTCCGGTGCGAACCAACCAAGTTCGTGCCTGGACGAGCATTGATAGCTTTGGGAACGGTTGGTTTGGACGCTTTTTACGAGTTCGTGATCGCCAGGGGCACGGCGGAGGTGGTCGAACCGATCCGCGATACACCGTGGGGATACCGGCAGTTTGCCATCAAAGACTTGGACGGGAATCGCTTGACCTTTTTCAAATTCTTAGAGGGTGGGAACCCGGGAACCGACTGATCTCCAGAAGCAATGCCTAGAGGTCTTTCTAATCTGACTGGATAGTTTACATGTCTGTTCTTGGTCTCTATCAATGCCAAGACATCTAAGATTACATTCGTAGGTCCGTTGGAAGCTGGTCTCAAGGCTGATGCGCATCAAGCTGGTCATCTGGATAGGTTGAAGCAGGAATGTCGCGTTGGCTTGTCTGTCCTGGGTAAACCAAGGGTTCCCAGTCGGGCACAAAGTACCCAAAGAGGTTCATTACGTCAGTTCCCATGAAGGTATTGGGTCCCATGGGGAGCCCCTCGATGTCCATGGGACCTCCCACCCCAGGTGGCCCTGATCCAACAGCCAGATTCATCTGTAGTATCCCAGATTAGCATGAGGAGTGTTGTGGGATGACGGAGAAGCTATGACGTACCTCCGAGAGATCAGCAGCGACATCCATGGCTGCGAATTCCTCAATATCATCATGCGGCAGAGACCAGTGAGGTTGAGAAAACAGCGTCTGTCCGGTGTCTGGAAGCGGCTGCTGCGTTGCGCCGCCGGCTATGCTCTGGCCGTTGACATCGCCAACATACGTTCTTGCGATGTGTGCGAACTCGCCAATTATCGAGCCCGGAATGACACCCTGGGACACATACTCCAGTTGGCTGGCGTGACCAACGACCATGTCGAGCAAAGCGAGGTTGGATGCAACCTGCTGCCCTTTAGGGTTGTGGATGACAAGGTCGAATAGAACGAAGAAGCCCGTGATAGGAATACCTACAAGCATCCTGTGCAAAACGATGGTGTAAGCTTAAATAGATTCCCAAGCAGGGATTACGTACCACATGGGTGTATAAGGTGCCACCTCAATAAGCGACGTGAGTTCTAGAAGACATCGAGAAGTCTTCTCCACTGTCTTGAAGACAGTTTCTCTCCTATCATGGTTTGATGGTGGCAGGTGACGAAGGGCCATCCTCGAGATGGTCTGAAGAAAGCTGTTGTAGAAGAAGTGCATGACAAGAGCTACCGCCTGCGTCTCGGAGGAAACGGGCAGGGCAGCAGGCTTGATTGAACCCCCTGGCCTAAAGCCATTGTCTGGCAAAGCAGCTCTCCAGTCTTCGATTTCCTCGGTCAACTGGTCCACAATATCCAGAAAGTATTCGTCAGCATTGTCCGAGACCCCAACCGAGAATAGTGAGGTATATGCTCGAGACAGGAGGCGAGCGTAGCGAATGAAGGCCACAAACCAGTTGAAGTCTCCAAAGTAGGATTCGGGCGTGCTGGGAACAGGACAGGAAATATCGCAGTCGCTGAAGCCCTTCTGACTGTTAACCCAGGGACCGATTGCGGAAGAACATTCTGGGTCCAACTACTCACCGAGCTCCGACCATGATGAAAGCTGGTGACCTTTTCTAGGCCATATAGGACCCAGAAAGTCTTTCTATACGCCTGCGTTGCATAGTTGCTGAACCTCGCTTCCGCCAGGTTCTGCGCTCTTCTCACCGCCTCTGATATAATAATGTGATCGAGTCCCATCGAAGACATCCCCAGAGAGTATATTGTCATGGCTGTGAGAGCCTGCAGTGTGGTGAGAGAGTCTGGGAGAAGCATCAGATCAGTGAAGTTGGCCAGAGCGGCCGAGAATAGTTCCCACGACTCTCCCCTCCCTGGCTCGTAACTGCCTCCCCCATCGTACTGGCTTCCGAGGGCGAGGACAGTGTAATATAACGAAGTCCATGATTTGCTCCTCGGTATGGTGTTGGGTTGGCCCTGAGCAGCTGCCGTGGCTTCAAAAGCCGCGCGGTCCAAGAAGGGGAAGCGCGGATGGACACGTTCGAAGTACACTATGCTCAGTCAGCTCGCATTCCAAATTTGAACAACTCTGAAGAATCGAAAAAAATGTCGCACGTTTTATGCATTGCAGCACTCGGGCTCTGTCGTTTAGACATGCGGGTGGTTGCTTATGGTGGGCTGACAGGTCGGTGCTGAAGTTGGAGGCACTTCTCAAATGATGTTGGACGGTGCTGGATATTCGTGCAACCAGTTGGCTCACTCTGTCGTGGCCGAGGCATTGGGACAGGGACTTCAGTCGAGCTTCCGAGAAGAACGTGAGGCTGCTGTCACCGCCGACTGAAGGCGGCATAAGCGATGATCCTGTATTTCGATTCGGGTTGAACGCCAATGGCGGACGGCACTCACCGAAGACGCCGTTTCCCTTGGTTTTGTCTTCGCATCAGAAAAATCGCACCTTATTTTGGGGGAGCTCGGGTGTCTCACTTTGACAAAATGCGATCTGCTAGGGTTTGTCCTGGTGGATGTGGACTCCTCCGCGCGTTCAATGACACGATCCACCAACAGATCCGGGATCCGATGCGGTCCGGCCCGCCCAGCATCGGAGGATGCGGGCGGCGGAGTGGGGTCCGCATCCGAGTTGCTCGCATTCGGTGGCTTCGGTGATGGTGGAGTTGCGAAGTCTATGACGGAAACGGTGCAGTTTTGAGCACCATCACCAGACCCCTCAGCGCCATTGCTGATGGTCATGAACTGTCGAACTACTATATGCGACATCATGGTCAGCACCGTGTAGGGGTGTAACAAGGGTATATGCAAGCTGGACAACCCGTAATTGGTAGAGGTATCTTACCATTCGGTCGGCGGCCTAGCTTCCTCACGCTGAAGATGCACTCGGTTTTCCGGCGCTTGAGTTCCCAAATAGTCAACATCTCCCGAGCCCCATACCAAATCAGATCTCGCGACAGAACTTACGACGCAGTTGGCACATGGGCCCGGCGATCCTAGTCATCGATGATGTCAGCCTTTGTTCACCGAGAATTCGAGAAATGGCAGAGTCAACCGTACCGGAGCAACGGACTTTGCGATTAGTACACGCATCGCAGGACTTGTGAGTTCTCGAGTTGGCGACTTCGGTGGTCATGCTCGGTAGATCGCGAACCCTTTGGGATGAACCTCAACGGGAAGCGTACGGGGGGATCGAAACCTCGGGTTTTGTGGCGTGGGGATACTGGTGGCTTTAGACTGGGAGGCCGGGCCACAAAGCCACGCGAGTCGGACGCGGCCTCGGGACCGATTTTCCCAATCCGGAAGTGGGTCCCGAGCTTCGGGTTCTCTAGCAGAAACTCACCGACCCCTATGTCACGACGCCAAGCGTTCTACAGGTGGCTCGGGTCCAAAGGGACGAATCAAATCTTGATAATACGATTATTGACTTTGAATATTCAATGCTAGGCTAGTTCTTTACAGTTGACTTTTCCAGTAGCCACCCATTCGTCCGTCTGTTACCCACAAGCCCCTAGTAGATCGCTTCAGCAATCGTGTAGACTGGGTACGGCCAAAACAACACGACTGAGAAAACGCCAACGTACCTGGTCGAAAAAGTCAATGTTTCCTGATCTCTCGTTTCAGAATATCCACGGGTAAACCTACTGTGCGACTCGCACTCCAGCTTTCTTGATTAATTTTGGCCAATCTCCCGGCTGAGACTGAGTCCTCTGAGGAAAAAGCTCGCGAGAAAGTGGCTGTGTCGAGGCAAAACGTGCTTGAAGTACTGGAAATGGTCTGTGCGAGAGCTGTCGCGCGAACCTAGCAGCATGAAGACTCATTTTGAGATTGATCCGAGTCGATTTAGATGATAGACTTTGTGCAGTTGAAGCGCAATCGAGGTTGAAGATTGATTTCTTGCCAGCGTTTCATTTTGAAAGTTCCATGGCCGCATTGCTCTTGAACATTTATATTCAGATCGTCCATAGATGCCAGCTGTCGACAGAACGTCTTGGTCACGCCAACTAGCATCTGGCGTTGTTCGGCGTCTGATTGTTCGACAGTCGATGGGGAACAGTCATCTTTGGGTCGCCCAGCCGAAGCAAATGATTACAAGGCACGCTGAAATTTCAAAGCAGATGCCGAAAGCCCATAAGCGAAGCAAAAAACATTTTGTCCGGGAACTTACAATTTTTTTCGGGATGCGGAGGCCGGGATTCACGGTGGTACGATTCTCTCGGTGATGTGGGTCCAACGGTGTTTGCCTTGACCGGACTGTCCGGAGGAATCGGGGTCTGTCCGGAGGTTGACTGAGATAAAACAAGCATTTTGAACCCGAAGGTCAGCTTAGCAGGGTGTCATCCCTATTTTTAGACTCGCTTGCGGTGCTAGATTCATTTCCGTGACCCGGCCGGCCTTGCGGCTCTTCATGGCATACATCACCAATCACCCAGCTAAAGCTCGCCAAGCTCGGTGATGTCGGGGCAACGATGCCTGCTTACAGATGCCCGGAGTTTATCTGCTAATGGACGGATAATCGTTTTCTACATAAAAATAGGAGGTTTTCTTTATGGCCAATCTTTTTCTTTACTTGTTTTAAGGCTTGTACCGCATGCTGATGGCCGCCCTGTCAGTCGCAGTGGCCGACAAGAGGCCGCCAGACACAGGGGTGCGCACGGCACAGGTACCTGCACAGGTTGGTTTTGACCGAGTAAATGATTTGAGACCCAAGGTATTTATTTCTCTGCAATGAATCGATTTTGCAGATCGAAACCGGTCCACCCAGGAACACGTACCACCGTCTTTTTGCTTTCTATGCCATCTCGACGTTCGTGCTTCCTCGTTCGGGCGGAGGCGTAGAGTCGTGAGTGAAGGATTGAAACCCATGTTCATGAGCCCCATCGGCTTAGGCGCTTCCACTGAAGATGTTCGCCACAGTCCACTTCCAATACAACGCTGACCGCAGCCTGCTTCTTGCGAGCTTTGTCACCTTCAATGGCTTCAGTTTCCCCTCATCTTCAACAGTTCTACGAGGAAGGGATATCATGTTGTGTGTTTCCAAGTACTTATTTGCCTGAGATTCTTGAGTAAAGTGCATTATCAACTGTTTCTTTCTTGTCTCGCAAACAAGTGGTCTTGACTTCAACGCCTAGGTGCAGAAGAGGAAGCTGGGGTCCCCGCAGAATGCGTGCATGTTCTCCACAAACCTCTGAAGACCCAAGGACGCCAAAAGATCTCCAGACATTCACATGTTACTGTGTGTTTACATGTATTCTGCAAAGAAGTCCCAACTATCAGAAATATGAGATATTGACAAACTTCAAACAGTTTCGTGATGCGATATGGTTATCGGTAATTATGCACCGTCGAGAAATAACATTACAGCGTGAAAAACACGTCCCTTGAACATGAGATTGTTCAGTTGGTTGGACCCATAACCTTGCGGATTTCTCCCTGGAAACGGCTAGACTCATGCATCCCGCTCATGATGTTCCACCGAGCCCTTGTGAATGCGCAGGCTGATCACGGCTGCAGGCTAACGCTTACGCAGGTGAGGTTGCTCAACAAAAGTCTCGTCTGAAGTCGAGAACCCCCTCCTTCTCCTCACTGCTTTCGTCGCCGCTCGACTATTGTGGCTGTATCCCTGCAGCGCCCGAACTATCATCGAAAATGGTATCTTTGCAGGGTCTTGACGATGCTTTCGACTACGTTGTCGTCGGTGGCGGCACAGCCGGCCTGGTCGTCGCCTCAAGGCTCACTGAGGATCCTGAGGTCCGCGTCCTGGTAGTGGAAGCTGGGTCTGATCAGAGTGCGAACCCTTTGGTACTGACACCCGGCCTTGTGGCTGGCTTGTATGGAAAGGAGGATTATGACTGGAACTTCACCTCGGTCCCTCAAGTATGTTCGCTGAGACGTGCTGCCGCTCAAATACTCTTTGGGGATGCTGACTCTTAACAGGCAGGACTGAACAATCGTCGGATCAATCAGTCTCGTGGCAAGATGCTCGGCGGAAGTTCGGGTCTGAATTTCATGCTGATGCTCTACCCGACTAGGGGTGTTCTTGATGCTTGGGGTGCTCTGGGAAATGACGGCTGGGACTTTGATTCTCTTGCGCCGTATTTTCGAAAGTTTGCCACCGATCATCCGCCTCCCCAGTCGGCAAAAGACATTGTCGGGTTGGGCTACCACGACGACGCCTTGAACGGAAATGGTCCTCTGCAAGTTTCCTTTGGCGAGGGTTACAGCGCTATGAACACGGCCTGGATGAGCACCTTTGAGAAGCTCGGGCTGGGCATGACTGAAGATCCGCGCGGCGGCAAGGCGTTTGGGGCGTTCCAGAACCCTTGCAGCATTGATCCGGAGACCAAGACTAGAAGCTATGCAGCAAACGCCTATTACACGACCGAGGTTGCAAGCAGGCCGAACCTGGTTGTATTGACGGAGGCTTTGGTGAAGAAAATCAACTTCAATACAAAGAACGGCGATGCTATGGCCACTGGAGTCCAGGTGGTTGCAAAGAACGGAGAAGAGAAGGAAATCTCAGCCAAGCACGAAGTCATTTTGGCAGCAGGAGCGCTTCAGACTCCCCAACTCCTAGAATTGTCCGGTATTGGAGGCACGCAACATCTTGAACGCCACGGAATCCCCGTAATTGTGGACAATCCCAACGTGGGCGAGAACATGCAAGATCATCCCGTCGTCTGTCAAAGCTTCGAAGTCAGCGATGGCGTGCCCTCGGGCGATGTTCTGCGTGACGCTAACATCCTGAATGCTCTCGTCGGTCAATACCAGGCGACCCGAGAGGGTCCATTGGGTCAAAGCACAATCAGTTCGGCGTATACACCACTCGCTGATGGCAGCGACCTCGTCCAAAAGGCAGGGAGGACAAATCTCTTCGAATCTCACAAGGATCAAATTGAGACCTTGGCAGCTAAGCTTGTGCGCTCTCTTGTTGAATCTCCGGACGAGCCGACCTGCCAGTACCTCCTATTCCCATCCCAAATCACGATTAATGACCACCCTGCGAATATGGCCGAGTATATTCTGCCGTCCCATCCGGACAACTACATTACGATCATGACGGTGCTGAACCACCCTTTCTCGCGCGGCTGCGTGCACATCACGAGCCCTGACTACAAGGACTTGCCGGCATGGGACCCGCGATACAACGCGAATCCCCTGGACTTGGAGCTGCTTGCACGCAATGTGCAATTTGTTGAGAAGATTGTGGGAACGGAGCCATTTGGCGGTCTCATCAAAGCTGGGGGCAAACGCTTGCCTGAAATCAAGGGCAGTGATCTGGAAAGTGCGAAGGAGATTGTGAGGCAGCGGCAGATCTCCATTTTCCACGTTTCGGGAAGCTGTGCCATGATGCCGCGCGAGCAGGGCGGTGTCGTTGACGATAGGCTGCGTGTCTATGGCACGAAGAAGCTCCGCATCGTGGATGCTAGCATCTTCCCCATCGAGCCTTCAGGAAACATACAGACTACCGTGTATGCTGTTGCGGAGAGGGCAGCCGACCTAATCAAGCAGGACAGGAATAGTGCGAAGAACTAAACATTTTGGGGTAGATGTTTTCCATCTATAGTGGATCAAAATATAGAAACCTGCTCATGAATACGTGAAGTCTATTATTCAATTCATGGGCTAGAAGCTTAATCTCAGAGACATTGAAAAGAGTTATGAGGGTCAGCTCGGTGGAAAATGACGGACAGTAGCACGTGCATCAATGCGGCAGTTGTGTAGCTTGGTGGTGGGTGATGTAAAATTTCCAAGAGCACGGTCAACGTTCTCAATAGATATCCTTTTATCATTCTAAAGTAGGCTAAAATCGCTCTCAAGCCGCTGAATTGCCATCGTCGCGTCGTCAAATGAAGGTGGTGTGTACCTTGCAAATATGGTCAAGAAAGTCTCTAAATTCCATCCAGAATTCAATGGTCATACCCCAAATCCAGTTTTCCAAATTGCGGACCTCAGAAGCTTAAATGTTGCCAATCTTCCCGATGAGAAAGTCGACGGCTTCGGGAACCCGTTTCACGTAGTCCAGATGAGAGGGCTCGACCTCCAAGGTGCCTTTGCAGACTTCGTCGGCATCGTTACAAATAATCTTGACCCTATCTTTCGGAAACTTGGGAATCTGCCCCTTGTCCTGGGTGTTCTGCGTATCGCCATAAGTGATGACGCCAAGTATTCTGTTCTTGGTCGAGTCCGGAAGACTCTCGATTGATCGATGGGCCACAGCGGCTCCCTGACTGTAAATGATTGTGTTATTACCTTTTCATGCACTAGAGTACCATTAAGAATACGAATAAGAAGGAGGCTTACCTATATCCTCCAGCCACCAGCTTCGCATTCGGACACTTTGAGGCGGCATCGTTCAGAAGTTTCTTCATCGTTGTGACGCCCTCTGGATCGGCGCCGCCAGGGAGGAAATTGGGAGTAAGTGCTGCGGCATAATCGACTCCTTCGGTCGCTACTCTGTTATCCCCGTACTTTTTCTTCAAGCCGTCTGAAGTTGGGGGTCCAACGGTCGAGCCCTGGTGGAACGCTTTGACGTCAGCTCCGTCTGATGTTGTCGAGCTATGCGAATACGGACGCCTCAAAGCGGTCGCGCATCCGAGTCGGGACGGGCAACTCACCATGTTTCCGGTCTCCACAGATCCACGGGCAAAGATGAAAATGACATCACGGCAGCCGCCTCTGGTGAATTCTTTTGCTATTGTGCCAGTCTCGCGTGTGTCGAACTTGGGTGCGGTTTCGATCTCTTTGCTGCTGATGGGATAGGTAGGGCTGGAGAGGGCGACGGAGGCAAGAATCAGAGGGATGAAGGCCTTCATAGCGGTTACTGACAACTTGGAATCTTTCTGGGACTTGGGTCCGTGGTTGGATATATGCCGACGTTTTGTCCAGTTCGGAAATTTGGAGATGTCTAAAAGACGCAAGTATTTGCTTCACAAACACATGCCATAGCGTCCGTGGTCAGACGCATTGCCTTTATACTTGAATCCTTTGTATTGGTGTACGATGTCTCGCCGCAACGTTAGGTCATGATGGCAAAGTTGCGGGGCCGGCATTGTACGCTTCACCGAACATCATTCAAGATTGGCTCAGGAAAGGCTATGCATCAAGCCCCCGACCGGAGAGCATCGACGGAACCCCACATTCTAGTGGTGGCCATCTCAATACAATGACCGCACATGGCAAACGCGGCTTTGACTGACAGGAGGATGCACATGGGACGGGTCCTTCCGTCATTAAGGCCACCTTCCAGGGATCCTGGACGAGCGGGAACTCGGTTGTCCGAGCCTCCAAATACCGCCTTTTTCGTCGCATGAGAATCTGTTTTAGGAGACGTATTCGTGGAGAACAGGCTAGAACCAAGGCAAGATTTGTTGACGAAGAACGCTGGGTCGTTCTGCCCCTGTCTTGGTCGCGGTGATGTCAGTGCCCTCTACCAGCCACGACCTCCATCTGACTTCGACATCCAATGACAACAGCCAACAGCCCTAGAACTATAATGCCATGGAGCATGAAAGCCCAGTCAAACCACGGACTACAGTCCTTCCCGACCCGACTAACTGCATGCAGCACGATTGTAGGGTCCTGTTGTGGTGCTTGCTTGTTGATGTCTTGAGCACAAACGGTGTTCGTCATGTTCATGGTCTCAGCTAGAGAACGATTTAAGAAATGGCATGTATCCGATATTCTTATGTTTTGTGATCATGATTGTCAGAATGAATACCTTGACAATTTGCCAAATTTTGTCAATACGAGCGTGTCACGTACAACTCAAGCCAAGTTGAAGCCGTATGGTAGGCGCACACTGACCCTGAGGCACACCAGGTTCAGGTCGCAAGTAGGGGGCCGTACTGAAGGCTGATTTCAACGTCGAAGACTCAAAGATTTAGTAACCTTCGGAAAACGGAATGGTTGATGTAATTGATCTGGCAGCCCCGGCACTCCGGATTATCTTAAACTCGTAGTTGATAATCATGTTTTTTCTGTCTCCCTTGCCTTTCTGAAACACTACTGAAAACTTTTGACTTGATAGCCGAAAATAGCGCTCATCACTTGAGGTGATATTCATTATGATGACAGTCTAGGTCCCCGCGGAGGTTTTGATCCTGGGTAAGTACTGGTTCTGTACGCTGCACAGCACTAAGCAATCGGTCGGGATCGTCAAAACTTCTTCATTGGTCCGCTTCGTTTCCATTGCGCATCGCCAAGGTTCTTCAATTCTTCAAAGTTGGCGCCCTAGGCAAGTTTACCTCACGATTATCACATCGACCCTTGTCACAAAGCTCATAATACTGAAGATGTACTCCACTATCAAACAAACGAGTCTGATTGATGCATGCACTGCAGGGTTAAGAGGAGGGATTCTAGACTGGCTTGAATCGTTGTCTCGATTGTTAGCCCAAGCAACGCTCATTATACAGATATATTGTCCCCGGACAAGAAACGCTGGTTTAGGAACAAGGGAAATATAAAGGTCTTGAAGTCCGGGCCGAGGCCCGATTAGTAGCACAACCCCTCAGCAGCAACGGAGAAGCCGAGAAAAAGCTCTTGTCTAAGGTAGTCAACTGTGTAACACCTCACAGCGGGGGGTTGACCGCAAGAGCCACGCGGAGTAGTCGAGAGATATCATAACGATATCAGCCTCTCCAGTGCAAGTTTAATTAAATTGCGACCGACATGGTATGTTGGGTTGTAAAAACGTTTGAAAGCGGCAAGGGACGTGAGTCAATCCACTCGATTGTCTCCGTTTCGCCAACTTCCGAGCACTTCGTATTTGATAAAGGGCCATGCTATTCGCCGTAAACACGGGGACTTAAGAATACGTATCGTTTTCTTTCCGCGGCAAAAACTGCAGGATCATCACAGTCTTGAGAATTAGCTCAGTTTGATTTGGTTTCAATAGCTGAACCTCCGGCCCTTGACGCGTCAGACCGATCACAATTATACAAGCGCGCTTACATGGTTGAAGGTATATAAAAGGAGTGATTGGGTCCGATTGAGTATCTACCATTTGCTCTCTGTACAAACACATCGACAATCTCACCATCATGAAGTTTACCGCTGTCGCACCGGCCATTTTTCTCCTCTTGGGGGCTGCAGCTGCTGGTCCAGCTGAAGCATCAAACAAACTGGTCCGTTCTGGTTCTTGTATGGACTGTTTAGCACAAGCTGACTTGATGCTTTCAAATATTTAGACGGAACGACAAAATTGTTCATGCTGCGTCAACGGCGTAAGCACGTTTGCTAGCTGCAGTGGCTGCTGTGTTACCTCGTCGGCTTTGGGAACCTCCTGCGCAGGCAAGGCTTGCGGAACATAAGAGGGAGGGAGATCTGCGACTGGTTAAGGAGGAAGTTCATGCCTGGGCTGGAAAATGTGTGCATACCGAAAGCAACCAGTAAAGGTTTATAACCTCGAAATTATAGCTTTTGCCTTCAATTGAAGCTCGAAGTCATGTTTCGGGGCCAAAGTTTTCAACATATTTCAAATGAGTTTCATTCAAATTTCACGAAACAATTATTTCTTGGCCAATTGGCCATCGAATGCCAAAGCCCCGTGAAGCGGAGGTGGCTATTTGCCTTGGTCTCAAGTACAGTCATTGGCTGATTACCTCTGAACGCTGCTTATTGGACTGATTAAGGGAACGGGCGATTCTCAACTCTGTTAGGCAGCCTGACTGGGTCGGAAATCTGCCTTGTGAAGGCGCAGATGTAGGTGCATATGCAGGCTGACAATGATTTGGGCGCCAAAGAGCGGGGATGACAGCGCAAGTCGCGTTTGTGTCATTGGGCCCGCAGCCTCATTTTGCCAGAGACATCTTCTTATCTGCACGAAAACAAGAACTTGCGTAATTTTTCTCTTCTTGCGTTGAGCACATCTCTCCGTGGCGCTCACTCCGCTCATCTCAGAGCTTCACTTCCCGTCATGTCCGATCCCCTCTCGATAGCGGCTTCTGTCACTGGCATCGTCTCACTGTCGGCAGCCGTCTTCCAGCAGGTCACCAAGTTTGCCAAAGAAGCAAAAAATGCTGAGAAAAATGTCAAAGAGCTCGCGAGCCAGACTCGAAATCTCTCCGGCGTCCTGCAGAACCTTGCACTACTGGCATCCTCTCTAGAGGATCAAGATTCGGCTACCACTTTCAGGGCGCACCATCTGTACGCATGTAGCAATACACTTTACAAGGTTGAAGATCGGTTGAAAAAGGCGGACGACGACTTTCATTCCGGTAACAAAGCAAAGGCTGTTCTCCGTAGTCTGAAGTGGCCGTTCTCTGCCGACGAGACGAAGTCTTTGTCAGCAGAAATGGCTACCCATCGCAGCACTCTCGAGCTGGCTCTTTCGGCGGAAACCCTCGACAAATTGCTCCAATCTCTGGCGAGCCAAAATGAGATCAAAACTGGTCTTGAGCTATTGTCACGTAAGGTGGACCGCATCAACGAAATCCAAAGCCGTGTGAAAATGGATGACCGCCGGAGAAAGGTCATTGATTTCTTCTTGAAGGTCAATCCGCAGCCGAACTTCCAGACCTCGATGCGCCTTCGACAGCCTTTGACAGGACTATGGCTCACTGAAGGCAATCAAACCTATCAGAAATGGCGCGACATCCCAAGTTCTTCACTCTGGCTGAGCGGTATTCCCGGCGCTGGGAAGACAGTTCTCTGCGGCGTTGTCATCGATGATGTCCTTCAAATGAGCAACGAGTCAACAGCAGTCGCTTTCTACTTTTGTGACTACAAGAACCACGACAGTCAACAACTGGTCAACATCCTCTGTGCCATCGCTGTCCAGCTGTCTCAGCAGAATGAAGAGGCCTTTTCTCTGCTTGAGGATCAGTTTACACTTTTGAACCCTAGCGGGGGGCTCCCTAAGGAACCAGAGGCAGACATGCTGATGGATCTCATTTCGAGGCTTTCATCTTTGTATGAGAAGGTTTTTCTTGTCGTTGATGGCGTCGATGAATGTGGTGCGGGCATGGGTGAAGTGGCTGCAGAGCTGAGACAGCTTTCGGAGGGTTGCCGCCCCCTAAGCCTCGCTATATTCAGCCGAGACGAGCAAGAAATCAACGAGGAAGTCTCTGAGAACTTCGCGCACATCGAAATTGCAGCACATTCGAAGGACATTGATCTTTACGTCTGCGCGGAAATGGGCAAACGGAGACAGTTAAAGAAAATGAGACTTCAAAGTCCGGATCTGGCAGAAGAAATCAGGGAAAAACTTGTCAATGGAGCACAAGGAATGTGAGTTTGATCCAATCAAATCGAAGTCTGCAGATCAATGGCTTAAGCTTAGTTTCAAGGTTCCGCTGGGTCGCCTGTCAACTCGACTACCTATGCGAGCTTACCACAAACCGTGCACGCCGAGACGCACTGTCCTCATTGCCTCCGACGCTTCCAGAGACGTATCATAGAATCCTTCTAAGGATTCTTGGAAGAGGCCCCGAGATCACAAAACTTGTCCGCAAGTCTCTTCACTGGATATCACTCGACAGAAATCTCTCTTTGCACGAGTTGTGCCAAGCTGTATCTATCGCAGACTCAAACAGTCCGTGCTTCAGCGATGATGACTTGGTAGACGTCGACTGCATAGCCGAAGAATGTCGCAGTTTTGTCAGAAAGCGACAATGGCGCGACGAGAACATCACGAAAGATTACATCGAGTTTGCACATTTTACCGTCGAGGAATATCTCAGAAGCATCGACCCCGACAGTGATGTGGGAATCTTCAGGCTTGACGACGAGACTGCTTTGACTGAGTTTTCTATGATTTGTCTCCGTTCCGTACTCATGACGAAGGTTTGCTTTAACAAGAAAAATGCCGGTAACATCGAATTTTTGAAATCCGTTACTGGTACTTTCTTCGCAAATCCTTTTTATTACTATTCTATTCGTATGTTGTGCGGGTCATCTTTTACAGACGACAAACAGCACAACATCATATGGATCCATATCGAAAAGTCTCTGCTTTTTGAGGCATGGAGCGCGTTGTTTGGCCCGGAAAAAAGCACCTCATTTGTTGCGCTTGCGTTTGGTGCCCTACTTGGGAGAACGTTTCGCAGCCCCGCTGCTTCTGAGTTGCTCGTCCCAGACGGCGACAGGCCGAGTGAGAGCAGTGAATTGGACAACGTGCTTGAACTATTCTCTGTGGTTCTTTTATCAGACTTTACGCCGCTGAAGTTTGCAGCCGCCCTGGGGCTGCCACGATTGTGGTCAGCGGTCTTCCAAAGACCTATGCATAGTCTCTATCAGACCGCCCAATCAAATTTGTGTTGTGCCATCGTCGGAAGCCGCATATTCGTTCCTGAAAAGTTGGTGGATACTAGATTTTGCGACTGGTACCAGATTGATTCATGCGAAGAGCTTCGAACAAGAGCAATCACTCAAATATTGAGCTTCAGCGTTACTTCCGAAAGCGCAATCGAGGTTACCCCGGAGTGGCCACAGTCGGGATCTTCCTCGCCTTTGTCATATGCCATAACCGAACGACACGGCTCTGTTGTCGAAACTTTGCTTAAAAATGACCTGAACTTGAGCTCCAAGCAAATAAATTACATCAATCAACTTCTGGATGGCCCATTCAACGTAGACGACGGTATCCTGCGATCTTTGGCTGAGAATCAATCACCAGCGATGTCTAGCTTTCCGATCTTACGTTCATTGTTCCAGACACCGAATGAGGAGGACACGACTGGCGATTCAAGTTGGGAATGGGGTTTTCCACCATCCATACACCTCTTAGCCCTAGCCATCTTGAGGAACGATGAACAGCTTTGCAAAGGGCTTTTCAACTCAGGTATCTCTGTAGAAGCTGAAATTCCCGGTTGCATTGCATGCCCGATGAAGCCATTGTTCTTCGCAATCGAGAACTTCGCTAGCTATTACGCCACCCATGTACTCGACATAATCTTGGAGAGAGCTAACTTGGATGACTCCCAGTGTCGCAAACACGCTCTTGGGCTGAGAAATGCGATCTTGCTGGGAATATGGCACAATGTTCCAACAGAATCTCTGGGAAAAATGCTTGATGAGTCCTTGCGTCAGGGTTCGTATGTAATGGATTCAGACCTAAATCCTTTCCACATCGCAGCTTTGTCCCAAAGTTCCTCAGCGCTCTTCCAATTGAAAGCTCACGTAGAAACAAATTTTCACGCCTATCGGTACTTACTTCATGCAATTTCACCCAACTCGATTTAGACGACTGACGCATTTCGCAGGGAACTTTATCGATGCATACCATGGGCTAAATTGACGTCTTGGAAAGACTTTCTTGCTGCTGCTGCGAGTCGTGTCAGCCGCTATTCCTCAGTCATGGATGACAAATGGCCATTCAACAGCGAGTGGTCTGCAAGTGCACTTCACTATGCCGTCGAAATTAAGAATCAACAATGTATCGAGTCATTGATTGATTGCGGCGCTGACCTAGACGCTAGGGATAACTATCAGATGACTCCCCTTACCTTGGCTGCAAATGTTTCCAATTTTGAGGCGGTCCAAAGTCTTCTTGCTGCCGGAGCCGATCCGTTCTCTTGCGATGAAGGGGGAATGACTGCACTTATGTGGGCTGTTGAATATGGTAGCATGGAGATGGTTGAACTGTTGGCCAACACGGGGCTAGATCTTGCATGCGATCACTTCGGACTCACTGCCTTACACAGAGCGCGATTGCATGAGTCGTTGGCACCAAAGATATTCTCATACCTTCAAAGTAAAGGATTCGACCCGCTTTATCACCCAGCCCCCATGAGTCTCAGCGCAGTCACCTATTCCTTTTACAAAGGCACGAACACAGAGCTGGAGACGTTGATACTCAACTCCGGCCTACTGCATCAAATTGATGCGGAAGACTCAGGAAACCCACTGGCTTATGCTGCCCAGTACGGCGATCGTCGACTGCTAAGAAATCTCTTGCGACTCTTCAACCGGTGCGGGACAGTCGAACACTACCTTCATCTTGGTACTTACGAAGGGCGCACTCCCTTATGCAGTGCGGCAGTTCGTGGCTTTGAATTATGTTTTGATGAGCTTCTAAGCCATGGAGCAACCATAAATCACGAAGGATGCTTCCAAGGAAGTGCGCTGATGGGCGCCACAACACATGGCCGTCTCGAAGCCACCAAGAAGCTCGTTCGTAGTGGTGCCTCAATCTCGTACACAAATAAGGAGGGAATTTATCGGAACGCGTTCGAGGCTGGTAAATGGCATTCTGACATCAGGAAATGGTTTCTTGTCGGGAGATTTCAAGATCAGGACAAGCTGACAGCGGATTCGCATTGGGGTGACAACCAGGGTCTTGTCAAAGAATGGAGCGGTGGTACCAGGGTCGAATGGCGCTTGACAGGTGCCAACCGACGACGGCATGATGAGTCGAGATTCGATTATCTCTGTAGGATTCAGCATATCAAGAAAGAGGCAAGGGGACGGGTGATGATGCAGGACGTGACGTTGGTCTTCACAGGTACAGAGTCACGGTAATTGGCACGAGGCAGTTTCGGTCAGCATTTTTCTACATGAGCTCGTGGTTTTATCTCCTTGTATTCAATGTCAGCCACCCCGCTCATTTCACTCTGCTTCCTCTGACACATCTTTCAGCACGAGCACGAAATGTCAGCAGTTAACGACCTATGAATTTACGTCATCTCATTCCATCACTAGATATTGTCCAGAGCACAGTGTACTTGCGGAATTCAGCAATTAATAGGGGAGAAGCTCCGCAGCCTTAACCATGGGGCACCTACCAGGAGTATGTCCGGCCGCTCCGCTCCATCAGCTACCGGTCGAGTAGCCTGCAAGATATGCGGGCTCTATCGAACTGAGCTATATCTAGAAGAACAAAAGCCTCGTGATACAGATAACGACGTTTGTAGCTGAAGTCAAGTCGGAGAAAGCAGCGTCCATGTACGAATCCTAGCCGACTCGCAGTCGATAGGGTTCAGACTACTCCATAGCTGTTTTCATTTCATCTAGAGAAGGCGGGGCTCCAGACGATTGCAATCGTTCCAGCAGCATCACAAGGACTAAGATATTGTACGAAAACTTTCCTGGCGATGCAGTGTTGTTTTTCCTTACTCCAGCATGAGCGAAATCCTCACCCCATCACCTACAAACCGAATGACATGAACGACGTTGTAATCTAGTTGAAGCCGGCATCGAGAACACCCGCCCTGGCTTGGAAGACACGGCTCATCTCATATATCGTCGGACTTCAGTTTAAGCTTAGATGTCGAAATTACTTTCGGCGCTAGAGGGAGCAAGGAGTCAGGACCCCAGCACTTCGCCAGACAAGATGGGATTGACTCGCGGGAGCATTTAGAGTTGTCGCTGCTGTAAATTAATCGTGTCCCACTCTTTGGTGCCGAGCCCCCTTTCCTTCGAGGCCAAGCTTCTCTCCGGCGGCGCAGCATCCACCAGGGCAGTGCGTCAGAGATATTGCAGAAGGCCAGCCCGAGGGAGGAAGCGAAGGTCTTTG
The DNA here is from genome assembly GCA_028654355.1 of Colletotrichum sp. SAR 10_99. NCBI lineage: Eukaryota > Fungi > Ascomycota > Sordariomycetes > Glomerellales > Glomerellaceae > Colletotrichum > Colletotrichum sp. SAR 10_99. The sequence goes on from JAQIUT010000041.1 coordinate 40,410, forward strand.
AGTCCGAGGACGTTGTCGCTTGTGACTCGAATAAATGATGGCCCGAGGCTTGTGCATACCCTTCTGAGAGAGCCTCACATGTGGCAAAGCCTTACCGTTATTGGCATCCCGCCCCCTTTCATTTGATGATTGCACGCAAACCAGATCACGAAGTTGCATCCGCTGGATGCCAAGGAAACGATGGGCAGGCGTCACCGGAGGTTCGGCACCAACTTCAAACGGGCTTGAATGGAGTGTGACGTCGTAACATTTCACCTGATGTTGGCGGCACCGCACGGAGGATGGGTGTCTGCGTCGAACAAACACAGGATTTCAGCCACGGAGGCGCCAAAAGGAAGCACTGCTCACGTTCTCGAACAGGAGAAGGGAGGAAAAAAAGGCCCAGGGGACGGTTCGTTCGAATTTAATTGGGCGGGGACTGTGCGTGTGGGCAGATACAACATTGATTGAAGGCTGGTTTGAGCTTTTGGGCACCGGGCGGCGAAAAAGATGCGATTGTCCGATTGAGGGCCTGTCAAAGTAAACCTTGGCGTTCAGTATAGTTTGGAACGAATGGTAGGAGAGCAATTGCAGTAGCATTCCGCCCGTTGTGGTCTCTGGGTCTCTGCTTTCCTCTCATCTTATCCCCATTCAAATTCTAGTCGTTTGAGGAGAGCGAATGGACTCTGTTTTGGGAGGATGGCTGCTGAGACTGATTGGCGGAAAGGATCAGAACGGTTGGCTCCCCCGTACTCGCGTAGTGCATTTCGCAGTGTACGTGCTCTCTCGTACAGGACGAACCCCGGCAGCCCCGTCACCAAGAAAAGATCAATACGGGACAGCCGATCTGATCTTCTCAGGCACTGGCGGCGACGGCGTGGGCGGGGAGAAGACATTCTGAAACTGTGCGCCTCTCACGACTTTTGGTGGCTGGCGGCGATGAGCCCTGGAGTGAAGAGTACACTACGCAGTACATAGTACTACAGCTGCCAGCAGTGCGAAGAGGTGGACCCTTGTTCCGGCCGGGCCGCCCACATCGGCACCAGGGCTGCAGGATTGCAGCGAATCGGGGGTCCGGGACCGCGGCAACAGCGGGGCGGCTTGGCGGAGAAGGGATCCACTGTTCAACGTATGGACCCATTTAAAGACCCGCTTAACACTTGGTGTGGACCGGGGCTTTATTGGGTCCCCAGCAAAAAAGGTGTCGCACCAGCGTCTTTTGGGACTTCTTGGCACCAGGACTGAAACGGTGAAACACCAACAACACTGCAGGGCCTCGCGTCTTCTTTCCCTCTTGCCGCCGCCGCTGTCTTGGACCCTCCCATTCAGTGCCATTCTCCCCTTCAACACCCCCGACGACCTCGCGTCCTGTAACCCTCCTTTGGCTCCTCCTCGCGCTCCGGACTTCCTCTCGTTTCCGCTTGCCCACCTGGAGTGGGCACTGAAGAACTCCAGTCCACCACCACCAAGCCAGTCCAGTCCAATGTTCGAAAGGGATGGATGGATGGTTCGCAGCAGCGCTTCCTGACGCAATGACAGACAGCGGCTGCACGGGCGCAGCAACCACCACCACAAGAAACCTTAGACCACTTTAACGACAGGACGTTGCAGGGGAGGGGCATCGAGAGACGAGACCAACCGGCGGTTTTGGGCCACGCAAGGAACACTCCTCCCCTGGTCACCTTGTCACCTTGCGATGTGACGGCGCCCTCACCTGGTACCATGCCTCACCTTGGTCTTTCTTACGTTATACATACGGCCACTTAGCACCTCGCCTCCTGGCCCTCGTTCCCGTTCCTCGATCTCTGCATCGAAACAAAGGGACGTCACCCCCCTCTCACTCCCTTCCCTCCCCCATCTTCGATCCCCCCCTCCTGTCGACACATGGCCAAGATGAGGTGAAAGCTTCCAAGTCGACATCAAGCTTTCACTTTTCTTCATTCTTCGCCTTTCCCTTCTTCACGGGCGGTGCCCACTAACTTTCTTTCATTCTGTCTCTACAGCTGGGCTGCTTTCTGTCCGTCCCAACACGACGACCTACATATCTCATTTTTCACCCTTATTTTTTGATCACGCGACCATCGAAATAGCTTCACTATCAGTTCTCGGGTTGGAATATCAGGTCATTTGAAACTCGAGCTTGGCACTACGACAACATGGAGGCTGTGGCGAGAAACATTGTGAGAAGGTAGGACTTCGTGGCATCACGACGACATCTCATATGACCGACGTGACTAAATTTTCACAAGGCGTATCCCCCGCCGCCGGCCACGCTACCAGAGAGACGACTTGCGCATCGAGATCCGAGACGACTCTTCCGATGGCGAGGACTCGCCCTCACCGGACCACTCCAGCTTCCCGCCGGGCGTGAGCAAGACTCACTCACCAAAGACAAAGACCCATTCGCCAAAGACTACGGACCCGCCACCGCCGCCGCCGCCTCCCGTCCTGGCCCCGGCCAATCCCACCGGCACCGACGAGACGACGACCACCTCCGAGTCCATCACGCCGTCCAGCGCACCCTCCCGTGAGCCCTCGCGCGAACAGCCCCGGCCCACGTCGTTTCCTGCTGCCTCTGCCACCCCGCCATCCCGGACCAGCAGTGTTCCTACCGCCCTTCCCGAGAGCCAGTTCACGACGACCAAGCCGACTCTCGCACCGACGGGAGGCACCACGAGGGGAGGAAACGAGATTGGCCTGGGCGACGACAGATCTTCAGACGCAGGATGGACGCCAACTGCCATCGCGTTCGGGACCATTGGTATGTCACCAAGATGAAGCAATCATCCGTGTCCCTCATGAGTACCAACTAACATCCTCACCAGCCATCGCTGCCTTATTCCTCGTGATAGGCTGGGGCCTCTGGTGGTTCCTCAAATACCGCAAACGCCGCGAAGCCCGCCGCATGTACGAACGCTCCATGTCCCCCGACGGCCACTACTGGAACCCCGAATCGACCTTCTCGCCCTCCCAGCAGCAGCCCGCCCGCCGCGCCCCATCCAGCATCATGGCCGAGCTCATGGGCGCCGCCTACGCCGCCGAAAACGGCTCCGGCGGCGGCGGCTACCACCCAGACGACCGCAACTCGCTCACCCCGCAGGGCTACCTCGACGAGAAGAAGTACGCCTCCGGCCGCCAGCTGCCCATCCTCGAGCCCGCCCCCGTCCACCAGCCCAACGTCCGCAACTCCATCGCCAGCTGGATCCGCCGCCACCACCCGCTCAAGCTGAACCCCCTCTCCGGCCGCAGCAGCGTCTACTCCTCCCGCACCATGGGCGCAAGCGCCCAGAGCGTGAACGCGCCGCCTGTCCCGAGCATGCCCGATGCGTACCGCCCTGATAGCCAGCAGGCCGGCAACGCGAACAGGTACACCGCGTCGAGCAGGTACGGCACCGAGAACCAGTCTGACACGAACTCCATCCTCTCCCTGTACGAGAACCGCCAGCCACCGGCGGCGGCGGCGGGACAGCAGGGCCGACCGCCGCAGCCGCTGTGGCTGGAGACGCCGCCTCCGCTGATGCACGGCGACCGCGGCGTCTCGATGGCGCCGACGGAGGCGACGGAGAGCACCTGGCGAAGCTGGGGCGGCGGGGTTAACCACCCGCGCGAACAGGCGCCGCCCCCGCAGACGCCGCGCCGCGGATGGATCGAGAAGTGCATCAAGTTCGGAGGACTCAAATAATTGGCTGCTGCTGTCTGCACAACAAGGGACCCTACAATGTTCCGGTGAATTCGAAGGACGGCCCGCCGAGTGTATCATACGGGAAAAGGTGTCCCTCATCGTCTGCACATACTACCGCTGCGATACCACACAAGCTTCATCCTATCCTTCATACCATAGTGTTAAATGCTGTTTTCCCGTGTGCATATTGAGACAATAAAACAAAACGTATATATAGACCGGTTAGGGGAATGATCGAAAGTTTCCAAACACAGTTCCGTTTACTTGCACCATCCATGCTGTGATTGACGTTACACAGCGACGTCGTGCAACACCCTCTCAACCTCACATCCTCCAAACCCGCCCACGACCTCATTTGGTATTCGCAATACACGCCGCCATAGTCGACCCCCTCTGCCCGTTCAACGCCGCCCTCAACTCCGTCTCAAAGTCCTTCTCCCACGCCTCCTCCAAATACACCGGCGCCCACCCCAGCCTCTCCCTCGCCACCGTCCCCTTCGTCTTGCGGTGGCCCGCGTACCCCGTCTCCGCGACCGCCACATTCCCCGCCGTCGTAACCGCCGCGTCCTCAATGCTCCACTCCCGTATCTCCGGTGCCTGCGGGCCGTCCTCGAGCGGCAGGTTCCCCGTCGCGAACGCCACGTCGAGACACTTCTTCGGGATCTCCGCGGTTAAGGTGCGCCCGACGGCGGGGAAGATGATGCCCCCCGTGCCGGAGGGGACGTTCGCGCCGGCGTTGTGGACGATGTCGCGCACGCAGAGGACGTAGAGGTCCGCGAGGTCGGAGACGTGCACGGTGTCGATGCAGCCGGTGCCGTCGCCGACGCGGATGCCGAAGCCGTGCTGCAGGACGAAGGACATCATCACGGGCACCATGAGGCCTGCGCGGTTGAAGAGGCCGGAGCCCGTGCCGAAGATGCAGGGGGCCTGGATGGAGGCGGCGGAGACGCCGGTCTCGGAGGCGGTGCGGAGGACGATGAGTTCGGCGGCGCGCTGGGGGTACCACTCGCGCCGGTTTTCGGCTTCCTCGAAGGCGAAGACGGATTGGGAGTTGGCGTCGTCGTGTTCGACGTCGGGGCGGGGGACGCCGCTGAGGGGCCGGTCGGCGATGTTGGAGGTGCCGGAGGTGTGGATCATCCACGGGGTCGTGCCGGGGCGGTGGTGGGTCTTGCGGCGCTGGGCGAGGCCGAGGACGAGGGCTTCGGCGGAGGAGGGGTGGAAGCCGGAGGCGGCGTTGATGACGAGGTCGTGTTGGGAGGCGAGGCGGGTGAGGGTTTGGGCGTCGTCGAGGGAGGTGATGTGGACGGGGCGGACGCGGGGGCCGTAGGTTGCGGTGAGGAGCTCGGCGCGAGATGGGGAGGAGGAGGAGGGGTTGCCCGGGCGGATGGGGAGGGTGATTGGGTTGGAGGGGGTGATTGTGGTGGTGAGGTCCGGGTGGGCGAGGAGGTGGTGGAGGACGGAGCCGCCGACGTAGCCGGTGGCGCCCATGAGGAGGATCTTTGGCTTTTGGGAGGGCATTTTGGTGCAGAGGATGTGATGGGCAGAGAAAAGGAGACTGACTCGAGCCGGTAGCGGTGCGGTCTTCCCAGGGGCGAGGTGAGCGGTTTTTTATCATCCCTCCCAGCTACCTAGCCCTCGTCGCTGGGAATCCTCGAGGGCTTAACCAACACATACCGCCTCCACCATATCACCAGACATGCCGCCCGACGCTGTTGGCGCTAAGCGGGCGCGGGCGATGGGTGTATGCACCGGGACATGGGCCGCGACCCGCCGTGTGGCTCCCGGTGGCCGGTGTTTGGGCGTCGAGCGTTCGTGATGGACCGGGGCGCTGAGTCGTCGCATGGGCCAGAGGAGCGGACGGACCCCGGTCTGCTGTCACATTGAGGGCGACCCTGGTGAGAGATCCACTTTCTGCAGCGGATACCCGAGGCCCCCTTTGCGCGCAGTTGGATGGAGGGGGGGGGAGGTGATGGATCGCCGGTGGGAAGGACGGGTGATGGCAGTGGGTTTGGCAATAGTGCGCGCGAGGGGGATGGTGGTTGCGGCCGTAGGAGGATGGAGTTGGGGGTGGAGGCGGGTGATGAGGATGCTGGATGCCGGTGATGGGACTCGTATTTGGGGATGTTGTTTTTGATAGACGGTCTTGGTTGTTAGAATGCAGTTTGCGAGGACGTAGGGGCTGGGGGTGGCTCAGGTTGGGGTCGGGGTGAGGCATGAACGGAAGTGAGTGGCCGTCCGGTTGAAGTTGTTGGGCGAGTGCAGGAAGTGAGTGCTCGGCCAATCACAGGCGATGAATGGAACCTCCAGTCTTCATATGGATATCATTATGAATTCATGTCTGACGCCGGTGTTGTCAACTCGCTGATTATTCAGATTAAACATTACCAAATACACCACTTTACAACCCAATCTTGGCAGCCAGATAATGCACCGCGACCTTGGTCGTCAGCGCCAGAATCCCCGTAGCCGGGATCTTGTCATCGTCAGACCGTCTAGCCCATCCAAGCTCGAACGGCAGCCTCTCATTCTCTATCCATCCTGTCAGTTCTCACATTCTCATCTCAACCCAGGCATATCAAACTCACCAAAAAAGTACACCACCCAATCCGTCCGCGCATTTCCATCCTCATAGTCCCCAAACAGGCCCAAGTACATCGCCGTCTGGCCCAGACTATTCGTATACCCGTCCAGCGGCAGGTTAAACTCGGGGTTCACCGCCTTGGCCGTCTTCTGCCTCGCGACCAACGCCTTCGCCGCATCACTAATACTGATCAGGTCCGCGGGCCAGTACGACTTGGTCTCGTCGAAGATGGTCTGGTTGAAGGACCAGTTGTCGCCGAAGTGGATATCCGCGCGGCTGAGGGACGCGTCGTGCTCGATGAGGTCGTGCGTGATGAGGTCGCTGAGGTGGAAGGTCTGCGCGTCGCCGGTGGAGGAGGCCGTCAGCGCCTTGTTGCCCTGCAGCCGGAAGAAGAGCTTGGCGTCGTCGCGCAGGTTGAGGCCGGCGTGCATGCCCTCGATGAGCGCGTCGACGGAGATGTTGCGCCCTGTGCGGGGGAGGTAGCCGTGGTTTGCGAGAGAGTTGAGCAGCGGGCAGGGGGAGCGGACTGTGTGTGGTATGTGTTAGTTGGCGGGTGGAGGGAGGGATGGGAGGGGGGACGGACGGTCGTTGGCGCCGGCTGGTTGCCATTGGTGTTCGGCATCTTGGCCGAGCACGGCGGCTGTGAAGAGAGCGAAGGACACGAGTGACACGCGCATTGTGATGGTAGGTATGAAGTGAAAGAGTGACTGGTAGTTGGATCAAACAAGAGAGAGACTGTGTCCTACACCCAGCAGGATCGACATCAGCCCAGCGGGACGCGGGAACCGGAAGCAAGATATGCTTTTTCCCCTGCTCTCCTTCGTCGTCCAGCTCCAGGGCTGATTTCTGATCGGCGGACTCTCCGATCTGGGGAGGCCGGGGGGCACATGCCTAATTGGGTGCGGGGCCCGCCCCGGGATGCCCGAACCGCCGCGGCGCGACGGCCGAATTCACAGTGGTCTGTGGGTCCGGACCCCGTATTCTGGAAAGATGGGAAATTGCTTCAACTTAAATTGAGTGCCGCGCGACCAAACAACGAGCGCGCATTTGCAATGCCTTGACTCGAGAGGTGGTTCCACCACCTTCTTATTTTAGAGATTTATGCCTGTGATGTTCTTTTCCCTCTTTCCTGTTTGGACGATGGAAACGGGAATTGGAGCGCTGGGCTGAGCCTGAGCCGATGGGATCGTGTTTGTGTCCGTTGTGGGGATGTTGTGGGTACGGCAGAAGTGTTTGCTTCTTATGTGGTCTCGTTAAGAGTCTTGGCTGGCTGAGTTCGGCCCCGAACGCGGTGTTGAAGAGTCCGTCGCTGAAATTCTGCCCCTGAGCTTATATTAACCTAGCTTGGAGGTTGATGCACAACTATCAAGATTTTTGATACTCTTCGCGACGGTCCAGCGATGCAAAAGCCTATGCAATCCTGGCCATAACCCTTTCGTATTATTGCAATTGCCCAACTTGAAGCTTCCTGCAACGACATTTTATTTCTTTTGGTATGCTAAGCTGGTGCACTGTCATTAGTGCGATGAACAAGATGCGACACACAATTGCTGGGTTGGCACCTAGTCAAGCGAGGCCTGGAAACACATGAAATGGTGTCAAGAACGGATTTGGAAGGTAAGTGGGAGTGTAGAGGAAGCTGAAATGATAATAGAGTAGTTAGGAAGGAATTGTAAACCGCAAAAGAAACTGAAAAACTTTGTTCGAAGCGTTGGACCTGCGGGATGATCTTGAGATAAATGCAAATTCCGGATGTCGCAGCTTCAGGCCGTGTGGAGTCGCTCCGCCAGATGCACACCACCGGTAGGGTCCGAGTCCGACACGGAGCGGGTCCGACTTGGGCCGGAGTACGCTAAAAAGGCCTGACCCGAATGCCAACTTCTTTCGCGGTGATGCAGATTAATGAGAACCGATTTTTCTGAACTCGATTATTTCAAGATGAACACGCCTTAAAATTTTACCTTGAGCTTTGAGAACTCTCTCTGTGACTGTCCTGCTTAGGCTCATTAAGAAAAAGGTTTGCCGGCGAACCTTACATGTCGGTCGCCCGCGACATTGGCCTTCACTCACATCTTTCATGAACGGAAATTTAAGTAAGCGCCCTTGTCTGACCAGATATTTGATAAACGAAGAATACAAGTAGAATCAATCTTGTAATTATTATGGTCAGCTGCTTCAATTACATAATCCGACGCGACTATGTGAGCTGTCAGCCTCGCGAAGGCGTGCATTGGGTTGCGACGGGTCACAATATTCAGGTGGTAATCATGCCAGTGCCGCGATGCCCAGGTCGAAAAGACTCTTGACTCAGAACTCACCGATAACTATCAGAAACGGGGTTTTTGGGCCAACAGTACCTCGGGGCCAATTTCCATCTTTTTGATCTTGATGGATGACACGGAGCCATGGAAGGTTTGTCCTGGCGACTGGCTACCCTGCACCTCAGAGTCTGCGACTCCAAAATCAGCCTAAAGGCTGTGTAATGCACAGGCATAAGGTAGCTTATCTGAGAAAGAAAGCACAAAAAAACGCCTTGCATGTCTGACGACGTCACAACGGCCAACACCCTAGGCATTTGGGGGCTAGCACGGCCAGATTGTCGCGAATGAACTCGGAGCTTGAGGCAGGCAAGGCGCCCGTAGGTATCAATGTGACTGTGCAATCCATGACAGTAAGATGGCTAAGCAGGCAGGCAATGCAGCCACAATTGAAATGGTCTCGTCTCCTGTTCACTGTGTGGTAGCTTTCTCACCTCGTGCCCCACTATCCTCTGAGGAAGTACCTCGCATTGCATGTTGGAGGGCGGAAAGCAGGGTGACCAATCGTTCATCTGCAGCCTCATAAACAAGAATCCGTTTAACTCGGTCGTCTCACTACTCTTAAGAAAATGGGAACCCACCCCGAGACCAAGACCTTTTGTGCTGATTCCTGCAGTCCCTGTCGTCTCACTGTCAGTCCGAAGAGGCCATCCCAAAAATGGCCGATCCTTTATCGATCGCCGCCAGCATCGCTGGTCTCATTTCGCTCGCCGACATCGTCTTCACCCGCCTGATCAAATACAAAAAGTCAGTCAAAGATGCCGAGAAAGAACTCGGTGACTTGGCGAAAGAGGTCAATCTCCTCGGAGGTGCCCTTAACAGCCTTGCTCGTCTAGCCAGAGCCCTGGAAGCAGGGTCCTTCGACAGCAACCTCCGCATGCACAATATCGAAGATTGCAGTGACAGCTTGACGGCAATGAACAAGGAGCTGAGCAAGATCGACCTGACATCCATCAGAACCAAACTTTTCCGCCCGATATCCTCGGATCAGGTCCGAGAATGGCTCGATTTGCTCTCCCGCCTCAAGCAAAATATCAACTTGGCATTATCGGCGGATTCATTGGATGCCATGCTCAAGCTTCTCGTAAAAGAAGATGAACATGTTGAGGTTGTAAAAGAGACACGTCGCATCACAATTCGGATTGAGAAGGCCATGGAGGACAAGAGACTCCTGGAATACGTGCAGCACAATCCCCAGCATAACTACGATATGAGTCTTCGTCTGCGTCATGGTAGAACTGGTCTATGGCTTACTCGACTTCCCCAGTTTCGATACTGATTGGCGAATCCTGGCTCTCAACTGTGGTTGAAGGGTATTCCTGGAGCCGGGAAAACTGTTCTTGCTGCCTCGATAATTGAAGCTGCGTTGGGACAATCCTCCGAGTCCATCGCATGCGCTTTCTTTTTCTGTGATTATAAAGTAAGAGCTACGCAGAATATTGAGGCCATAATGTTGGCGATCGTCTACCAGCTGGGCTTGCAAAATGGCGAGGCATACCGGTTACTGAAATATCACTACGAAGAACACCACCCAGTCAACGGACTTCCAAGACAACCCAGCGAGGCAGAATTGAAGTTAATGCTCCACAACATCCTCAAGATATACAGCCACGTACATCTAGTCATTGATGGGCTTGACGAATGTGGCAAGTACACCGCCGATGTTGTTGGCGCACTTGCAAAAATCCCAAGGACGTCGCCAAATGTATCGATTGCCCTGTTAAGTCGCGACGAGGAAGAGGTCCGACATTATCTTCACGAAGACTTTGTTTCCATCGAAGTTGCCGCCCACAAACAAGACATAACTGAGTATATAACGGCGGAGATCGAAGAACGAACGAGAAATGGGAAGCTTGACCTTCATGACCCAGAACTGAAGGCAGATGCGCTTATAAGACTTGTTGATGGTGCAAATGGAATGTAAGTCTTGCTCTCCTATGGTTCCACCATTTCAGCCACTTAATATCGACCCAAAGGTTTCGATGGGTAGCTTGTCAGCTTGACCATCTTTCAGAATGTGATTCCGCCCAGGAATGCCGGGATGCACTGCAATCACTTCCCCCGACCCTCAACGAAACCTATATTCGCATTCTCGAAAGGATTCCACAGAAAAAGACACAGCTTGTTCAACTTGCTTTGCATGCTATAGCCTTCGCGGACCCAGCATTAGAAATCCGCGAATTGCAACACCTTCTTTCGGTGCCAGAGCCTGGCTCTACTCTTGAACCTCGTAATGTTATCAAGGAAGATTCTATTACAAAATATTGTAGTAGCCTTATACGTAAGTCAACGGATGGATCGCATTTTGAGTTCTCTCATTTTTCGGTCCGAGAGTTTCTCGAAACATGTTTATTCCCCAGACCGGAACTCGAAATATTTCGCATCTCAGACCACACACATGGCCTCTTGTTAGCGGTGGAGTGTCTCAAGTATCTCCTGTTAGGCAACTTTTCTCGCCTCAGCGTCAATGAACTCCTTGTTATGGAAGAAACTGGCCAGCGCGACGACGACTATCCATTGTACATTCGCGCTGCAACAAGGTGGCACCACTACGCGTATGGACATTGGGAAGACCCGATCGTGGAAGCTCTGGCGAGGAGCCTTTTCGATCAGGCACGAACAACTTGCTTCTTCTCGTGGGCGACCACATTCCTGGCTGATCAGGAGCTGGATGTGGACAAAGGCCTTCTGATAGCAGCCTTGATCGATGTCAACTTCACCACACTGCACATGGCAGCGGCGCTGTGGTTACCACAGATCTGTTCACATCTCTTAACGCAAGGCATTGATGCGAACCTGGATAGTCCAATCGGTGGCCCTTTACAATGCGCGATACAAGGTTTGCGGTCCTTTTCATGTCTGAATAGCAACAGGACTTGGAACAACGGGTACTGGTATAACCAAGACAACAGTCATTCGATGGCTGCAGCGACAGTTGTCTCCATTCAAAATGCTGGAGGTTCACTACAATCCAGATGTATCCATAACCACTGCGGGAAAAGTCTGCTACAGTTGGCGTTCTCTGTGGCTCGACAAACACGTACCCTACTCCTTCCATCTCTGTTGATAAAGCTTGGTGCTACGATTGAAGAGAACGACGTCAGTAGCGCGCAAAAGCTTTTCGACGATACGCGTATTTACATTAGGAACTTAGATGGCCTTCAAGAATTAGTTGAGTCGCTGGAGAGCCATATCGCACAATCGCCAGGCCACGTCCGCCTGTATTCAATGGCTTGGAGGAAAGCTATGCACCTGAATGAAAAATTAACACGAAACACGGCCAAAGTTAACACTGTCATCAGCTTTACGCTGGCGGACTTGACAGAGCATGCCATTGCCGCAATCAAGAGTGGAAATCTACTACTCTTGCGCAAAATATTTCGAGACCCTCGCACAAATCTCAGCAATATTTCGGACGGTCAAGGCGGATCTTTATTGCACATGGCCCTGAGGGAGCAGCCTCGAACACAACCAGTGGCCATCTTCCAGAGTCTATTGGAAGAGGGATTTGATGCTTTGAAAACTGATTGGCTGGGAAAACAGCCTATGCATGTATGGAGATGGGAACTATGCCCCGAAATGTTTGATGATGTGGCTCGCATGCTTGCCGACAGAGGTGCTACCTGTTCGATCAAAGATTCCAAAGGACGAAATGTTCTTCACAGTCAAGTCGGTTCAAGGCATTTACTGGAAGCCATACTGAAATTTCAATCGCCAGTTGAGGTTAAGAAAGCGATGGAAGCCACAGACGACATGGGGCACACGCCGCTTGCGCTGTGTCTCATTGAAGGGAAAAGAGATTCGGCGACTATCTTGGCCAAGTACAGCACTATCACTTCGTCGATGGTGAAGACCTCGACTGGATTTCTTGGACTTATCGTCAGAGCGAACGCTGAGACTCTTCTCGATATCCTCCCATGCTTCAACGATGCTGACATCTGCTCCGAGGGAGAAAACCCACTGCTGCAGCTTGGTCCCGATGCCACACTAAGCTTCATCCGTCGAATAAAAACACTATATCCCAACGTCTGCAGTCGGGAGATGCATAGGGATACAGTGTTACAGGCATATCTTCAGCGATGCCTTGAGTCAGCAAAGACTGGTGGTCCTCGCTACTCTAATTTGGACCCGGCGATCTTAGACGAGCTATCAATGCTGGATTCCTCTCGCAGTGCACCGTGCTTCTCGGCGACCGTCATGGAAGGCGCGCAGGCCACGTGGGCAACGCTTGCCGCCGTCGCCGTCCAAGACAGATCGGCCTGCAACCCTGTTCCCCCGTGGGTAACCCGGCGTCTTACACAATGCCTGACGATTATCAACTCCCTCCTCCGACTTGGGTATTTCGAAGTATTTGAAGAATTCACGGGGAAATCCGGTGCGTTACCACTAACGTCCGTCACCCACTTTTGGGCACCCCCCACATTTGGGCACCCTAAAAATGCCTCACCGCTATGACTACCTACCAACTTCAAACCTATATATCTTTACTAACTTTTACTTAATTAACTTAGTTTTTAGAATATAGCTTTATAAGCTTTAGATTTTCTATATACTAAAGATAATATCCTCTAGGCGCTTAATACTATTATAAATAGTATATCTATTAAAAAAACTATATATAAGTATAATATACTATATTTAACCTTATAGAATTATATTAAAGGTTATTAAGTAAAAGATATAGCTTTTTTAGATCTACAAAGGCTTTTTAAAAGCTAGGAAAGCTATTTAGCTAAATAGGTCTAAATTTAAGCTACTTTAGGCTTACTTCTAACTTATTAATAACTTAAGGACTTTATTAAATATATTTTATAGGTTTATAGAGATTTCTAGTTTTTTAGAAAGAACTAAGTATAGTTTTTTATTAAAAGAAATCTATCTATAAAGGTCTAAAGAAGTAGAGTAATTAATTCTTAGTATATTAATAAAGCTTTAACTAATATAATTAAGTAATAGTTTAAATACCTCACTATACCTAAGATTATAGTTATTAAAGCTTCTAATTAATATAATATAGATAAGATTAATATTCTAAAAAGTAGAAGATTAAATAGGTTTATTCTTAGATTATTAGAAACTTATTCTATTTATAAGAAATAGCTTAGATTATATACTTAGATATCTCTAATTAAGTATATCTTTATAACTAGTAAAGTATTACTTCTATTTATTATATATAAAAGTAAGAGTATTTAATAGTAGTAGTTCTTTTTAGACTTAATTCTATATATATTTTAGTAGTTTATAGTAATAGAAAATAAGTAGACTTTAGATTTTATAGCTATTAAGTAGTTAATAGAGGTTTTTATCCTTTTAACCTAGCTAGAGGACCTCTTAGAGGTTAGATTATTAATCTTAAATAGTTATAAAAGCTATTAGATTACTATTTTTATATATATATATTTTAAAAATAAGATATACTTATTATTCTTATTAGTATATATTAATATATAATATCTTATTATAATAATAATAATATATATAATAATAACTTACTTACTTTAATAATCTATATAAAATAAAATAATAGACTTTTAAGTATAAAACCTTATTTAAAAGTACTATACTTACTATAACCTATAACTATAATATTAATTATATAATATATATAGTTATATAAGTACTTTATATAATTAGTAGTTTATTTAGTTATATTTTAGGTTATCTTTCCCCTTACTTACTTTACTATTAGAAATAACTTATAAATAATATTATTACTAGACTTATAAATATATCTCTTTTTAATTAATCCTCTATTAAAATAAATATAAATAAATACTCCTAAATACTTAAGATTATTACCTTTTATTATAATATTACTCCTTTAATAACTTTATACTATATAGGAGCTTATACTACGCCCCTAAATACGCTTATACTTATACTAATAGGTTATAAGCTTAGCTTAGAGATAACCTCTATTCCTTCTACCTCTTTACCTCTCCCCTACTCTCCTATAAAGCCTTACCTCTACTTAAGGGTTATATATACTAAAAATTAATCCTTTAAATGCTTTTCTATCTATACTATTTTTATAGAACCTAATATACTAGCTAGACTAATAGTTTAGTTTTAAGAGATATACCTCTTATAAATCTATATATCTAACCCTATATAAATTAATTATACCTCTATTAATCCTTCTCTAAACTAATAAAACTTTACTTCTACTCTATATAACTTATACTTTATTAATTATATCTATAAATTATCTTCTAGTTTATTATTTATTTAGTTTAAACTTATACTTATAGTATAATAGACTTCTTTTTAACTAATTTACTATATAAGATATATATCTCCTTAGTTAAACCTTAGTCTAACTAAAAAAGATATTAATTAAAAGAAAGAAAAATACCTCTTTTTCTAAGTTAAACCTTAACTTTCTAGGTTTATAACTTTTATAACCTATCTATAAGAACTACTATATTATATATATAATAGCTTTTTATATAATAACTTTATTATTATTAATCCTTTATAAAGTTTATAACTATATAATATATCTTATTAAAGTAATAATAACTAAACCTAAGGTCTAGTTCCCTAAGTTTATAAGCTTAGAGAACTATAAAGCATAAGCTATATATATTAAAGCCTTACTATATAGTAAAGATATTACTATAAACCTTACTAAGCTTATTTCTTCTACGAATAAAGATAAAAACTATAAAGCTTTAAGCTATATATAGTTATTCTATAATAATAGCCCTCTTAGAGTTATAAAGGATAATTCTAACGCTTATATAGCTTAGAAGTACTTAAAATCCCTATATAAGCTTATAGGTTTTATAAATAAGTTTTTAACTTATAAAGAGTTCTTTAATACTTCTTTAAATAACTTTAACTCTATAGAAGACTATATAAATAAGATAAAAGAAGTTATAGATAACTTATCTTATGATTAGCTTAAATTACCTAATTAAGTAATTATAGTTTATATACTTAATAGTCTAAATAAGACTTATAAGGCTTTTATAACCTCTATAACTTAGTCTCTTAAAACTAACTTTACTACTTATAACCTAAACTCTCTATATACTAGCTTTATAAATAAATATAAAAAGAAAGAAAGTAAAGAAGTAGTTAATATTACTACTAAGGGTAATAATAATAAAAAATAAAATAAAAACTAAGAAAATAATAAAAATAAAAATAAAAATAAAATAATTAAAAAACCTTAGAAAAAATAGAAAGGTTTATATTGTAAAAATTGTAAGAAAATAAACTATACTAAAGAAAACTACGCTTTTTTATATCTTAAAAAAGTATCTAGTTAGTAGAAATCTTCTACTAAACCTACTAGTATAAATAAAGAAGTAGTTAATATAACTATAGTAGAGAATATTACCCCCTATATATCTATAAATAATCCTAAAACTTTTATAGATTTAATAGATTTATCTTCTAATAAAGAAGAATAAGAAGATAGTATTTTTAAAAATATATATTATATATCTCCTAACTATAATAATAATAATAATAATAATCCTTCTTTAGGTTATTTAATTAACTAGTCTATTATGAAGGAAAAAAAAAAGTAAGAAGTTATAATAATAAGAATAAAAAAATAGTTAATTTCTATATTAATATTATAATTACTATTTATATAGCTAGTAATAAAAATTTTATAAAAAATCCTATAAAAATAAATAAAATAATAAAATAGAGAGAAGTAAGAGAAATTACTTCTTATATAAAGGGTAATTTAATTATATACCCTAATAATAATAAAATAATACTAAAAGATATTTACTATATACTTAAACTAAGTATTAATCTATTTAGTTAATCTAAGTTAGATTTATTAAGTATTACCTCTATTATATAGAAGTAACCTATTCTATATAATATTAACAAAGATAGTATTATTACTATAGGGATTAAGAAAAATAACTTATACTTCTTTAAATTTCCTATAAATAATAATAACTATTATATTTATAATACTATTAATAATAATATAATAAGTAATAATAATAATAATAATAATAGCCTATAATTATAGTACTAACGTCTTAGTTATATATATTTATAGACTCTTTTATAAATAAAAGATAATACTACTATAAATATAAATAATAATAATAATATAAATAAATTACTACCTTATAAAGCTTACTTTAAAGGTAAATTCATTAATAAGGGTAGTAAAAAATAGGTTTATAATAAAAATCTAAATTATCTAGACTATATAGCTTTAGACCTTTATAGGCCTATAACGCCTACTATATATAATAAAAATAACCTATTTATTATCTTTTTAGATAAATACTCTTATTACGTATAGGGGAAATTACTTAAAGATAAAAGGGAAGAAACTATAAATAATACTTTCCTTAAATTTTAAGCTGAAGTTAATAATAATAATAATAATAAAAGAATAAAAGGAATATCTATAGATAGAGGTAGAGAATTTAATAATAAATATATTAAACCTATATATATATCTAGTAGGATTATTTATAATATAAGACCTCTTTATATATATAAACCTAATAGATTTATAAAGTATATTATATATATTATAGTTAATAAAATAAGAACTATATTATATAACTTAAGTTTACTATACTATTTATAAGGTGAAGCTTTTTATACTACTCTTTATATATATAATAAGACCCTATATAGCTCTATAAGCTATAAAACGCTTTATAAAATAAAGAATAATATAAAACCTAATATAAATAATATAAAGGTATAGGGTAGCTTATACTACTATAAGAATAAAGATCTTAATATTAAAAAACTAGATATATAAGTATATTAAAGTTATATAATTAATTATAGATTTAATAGGTATAAAATCTAAGATATATAACTAAAGAGAGCTTTATAGTCTTAAGATATTAAAATCCTTAAAAATACATTTATTTCTCATTATAAAGAGCTTCTTATAAGTATAAATACTTACTTTAAGGATCTTAATAGTAGTATTATGCCTAATAATAATAGATATAATATTGCCTATAATAGTCTACTAAGAGATATTTCTAGTTAATCTATCTCTTATAGTAATAATCCTATTATAATTAAGGATATTATTATAACTAATAACGCTCTTATAAATCTAAGTAATAAGACTATTATTAATAGTAATAATAATAATAATAATATAAATATAAATAATAATAATAATACTATTAATAATAGTAATAATTATAATACTATTTTATATAATAATAGTTATAGTATAAATATTAGTATAAGTATGTTATATAATAATAATTAGAAACCTATTAGTATTAATAATAGAGAAATAAATAATAAAAAATCTAAGTTTATAATAGAGATCCCCTCTCTATTAAAAGAAGTTAATAAAGACTACTAATAGGTTAATAATATAGTTAAATAAACTAAAGAAAGTATACTTTTATATACTATTTAGGACTACTTTACTCTTAGTATCTATAAAATAAATAATAATAACGTTATAACTAATAATAATAATATTATTAGAACTAATACTATTAATAAAACTTCTTATATACTATTAGTTATTATATTAGAAGAGCTTTCTAATATAAGATAAGCTTTAAATTCTCCTTATAAAAATAATTAGATTTAGGCTATATAATTAGAAGTAACTTAAATAGAAGATATAAAAACTTAGGAAATAATACCTATAATAGATAATATTTATTTATTAAGTAGTAAATAGGTATATAAAAGAAAATATAATACTATAAATAATATTTATAAATATAAAGTAAGATAGGTTACTTAAGGTTTTAATTAATATATTAGTATTAATTATTTAGAAACCTTTTCTATAACTTATAAACTTAAAAGCTATAGGTTTATAGTTATTTTTACTATAAAAAAAGGCTAGTCTCTTCTATAATATAATATTACTATTACTTTTATATATATAGATATTAATATAAATATATATACTATAATCCTAACTAGCTTTATATATAATAAAACTACTAATAAATTAGATTTTAATCCTAATTATAACTATAAATTAAAAAATAACTATTACTATAAGCTTATTAAAGCTTTATATAGTTTAAAATAAAGTCCTAGACTATAGTATAACTACTTAAAAGTAATCTTAATAAACCTAGGATTTATTATTTCACCTTATAATAAAGTAGTATTTATATTAAATAAAAATAACTATAAATCTATAATTTATTACTATATAGATAATATATTACTAATAGTAAATAATACTACTACTAGTAATTATATATATAAATATTTAAAGTAATATATAAAAATATAAATATTAAGGGAGCTTACTACCTTTTTAGGTTATAAGTTTAAAATAAATAAACCTAATAAGTCTATTTTTATATATTAAACTAAGTATATATAAAAAATACTAAATAAATATAATAAAATATATATAAATATATCTATAGTTCTTATAAGGATTAATATAAAGCTATATATAAATAAATATACTACTACTAAATAATAAATTCTATAATTTTAGTAGGAAATAGGAGTACTATTATATCTAGCTTTAAAAATAAGATATAATATTGCTCTAGTAGTTATTATACTATTAAGATATACTATAAACTTTTTAAAAGAGCATTTTATAGCTTTAGATTACTTATAAGATTATATAAATAAATATCTTAATAAAAGAATATATTATAACTATAATACTAATATAATTTAGGATTTAATAAGTTATTTAGACTTTAATTAAACTAGAGACCTAGTTAATAGAAAATCTATATTAGTTTATATATTTTACTAGGGTTTATATAATATCCTATCTTATAGCTCTATAAAATAAAAAATAGTAGCTTTATTTACTTATAAAGCTAAATATATAGCTTTAGTAGAATTAATAAAAGAAGTCCTATATCTATATAATAGCTATAACTATAACCTTTATAACTTAGGCTTTAAATCTATTAATAAGCCTAAGGTATTTATTAATAATATAGCAGCTAAGAAACTAGCTGAAAATCCTAAATTTCATAAGAAATCTAAGTATATTGATATAAAATATTATTTTGCTAGAGAATCTTTATTAAATAAAGATATTATGTTATTTTATATAGATATTAAGTCTAATATTATAGATATATTAACTAAGCCTTTAGGTAGAGTTATATTTAATAATATACTTAATATAATAAATAATAATTATAATAATAATAATAATAATAATAATAATAATAATAATAATAATAATAATAATAATAATAATAACTATATTATAGAAATAATATATTAGTTTTTCTCTTATATTTTTACTTATATAGTTATTTAAAGAGTTTTTTAACTAGTTATAAATATATAATATATATATCTATAAGGAATATTTTTCTTATTTTTCCTATAGGGTTTTTAAGTTTTTATACCTTATAGTATATATATTAAAAAGTAAGCTATATACTATAAATTAGCTATATATACCTTAAGGGGGGATATTAATATATAATATCTTATTATAATAATAATAATAATATATATAATAATAACTTACTTACTTTAATAATCTATATAAAATAAAATAATAGACTTTTAGGTATAAAACCTTATCTAAAAGTACTATACTTACTATAACCTATAACTATAATATTAATTATATAATACGTATAGTTATATAAGTACTTTATATAATTAGTAGTTGATCTAGTTATATTTCAGGTTATCTTTCCCCTTACTTACTTTATTACTAGAAATAACTTATAAATAACATTATTACTAGACTTATAAATATATCTCTTTCTAATTAATCTTCTATTAAAATAAATATAAATAAATACTCCTAAATGCTTAGGATTATTACCTTTTATTATAATATTACTCCTTTAATAACCTTATACTATATAGGAGCTTATACTACGCCCCTAAATACGCTTATACCTATACTAATAGTATATATATTATATATCCTCTAGCTACTTAATTAGTTAGTTTTTAGGCTTCTTAAAGTAGTATATAAAAAGGAGCTTAAATTACTAACTAGATAGGATATTAATATAGTTATAAGTAAGAGAAACTTTATTATATATTATAGTAAGGTATATAAAGTAGCTTTAATAAGTAAGAATATTATTAGTAGCTAGAAATAAATTAGTTTATAATTTATTAATATAGCTAAGCTTTTTATAAACTTTCTACTACTTAAGAATATATTAACCTCTACTAAACTAGTTAGTTAGGTTTATAAAAAGCTCTCTAATAGTAAGGTAAGTAAAAAATAAGTAGTAGATATATTAGTAATCCTTTAGTTAACTTCTTAAAAAAGGGATAAGTTTTAGGATTAGTTTAGCTTATTTAGTAAGCTAAATAATAATAAGTATATATAGTACTTACTTTTTTAAAAGGTTTAAAAAAGCTTTAATAAGAAAGTATATTAATTAGTAGTAGTTTAGTAAAAGATTAAAGTACTCTAAGTAGAAGTTAATACTAATAGAGCTAAGAAATATAAAAAGGTTAAAATAAACCTAAATTTAAAGTTTACTAATATTAAAGCTATTTAGAAAGCTTAAATTGAGGTAAGTAAACTTAAAAATAGTATAGATAAATCTAATAAGTCTAAAAACCTTAGTAATAGTAAAAGTTATATTATTATAGTATTATAATATATAAAAGAAAGTAGTTGAAGTTGATATAGATTAATATGAGGGCATTAAAAAATAGGGTGCCTAAATGTGGGGGGTGCCTAAAAGTGGGTGACGGACGTTACTTGATGCGCTATTACAATTCAATCTCTCGAGTTCCTTCAAACATATCCGGACAATCTTATGGGACATCCTCCTGAGAACGAAGTACTGGTCTAGCATTCAGCATCATAGACGACTCGTACAAATACTGGGAACATCATTCTTAGAGAACGATTTCGAGCTTGCAGAACTTTTGCTCAAGAAAGGAGTCAGCATACATGACAGGCCTGACACATCATTTCCCGAAACGCCTCTAGAGTTAGTCTTCAAACATGTACGAAGCACCCCGCAAGACGAAACAGCGAAGATGATTGATTTAGCGCTGGCGTATGCTGATATGTCTCGACTGGATGAATATAATCCTGACAGTGGTTGCGCCCCGATACATGTTTTGGGAGGCGGTAGAGCAGAATGGGTCGTACGAAAGCTCGTCGACAGAGGTGCAAATCCTAATTTGCGCGTCAACTCACCTCCGCATGCTCCTCCAATCGTCCATCATCTCTGCCATAATGCCCCGGACTGCGCCACGGCTATATTTAGAAGTGGCGGAGACCCAACCTTGACAGACGACAATGGTTTTGATGCCGCTTTGGCCGCTTCTTTCCACGACGCAGTAAGTTTCTTATCAGACATCATGCCCAATTCTACCAGCGCCATTATAAACTGGAGCTCGACATGTTCTATGAGTATTTGGGAGTATGAACGAGGAAAGAATCTGGGAGGCCTGAACGCTCTTCATGTCGGGGCTGCAGGTGGCTCAGTCGGGGCATTGCGGTTCTACCTGGATAACAACCTGCTGGAAGATATCAATGCCAAAGCCGACGACGACTTGACACCATTGCACTTAGCGACAATCAATGGCCATATTCGAGCTGTGGCATATCTTTGCTCACGTGGATGTGATGTCAACGCTTGCGCAGTAGATGGGAGGTCTTCGCTGCATTTTGCAGCCCAAGGGGAGAGTATGCCGATCGCCAGGGTCCTTTTGCAGGCTGGATGCAAGCCAAAGAGGGACGCAGCAGGATTGTTTCCTTCCTTCTATGCCCCAAAGAAGAACAAAAGTCAAGCACAGTGGTTCCGGTCTAGTGACACAGACGACGAAGCTGTCGCAAACATGCCTCTGCCATCTCGTACTGTACAAAAGAGGCGTCACCAAGCACTCGCAGATTTATGCGAAGAAGCGATTGAATATGATGACATCGAGATACTTGAGGATTTGCGGCAGGAGAATTGCAGTTTTGAAATGCCTCTCAACAGCTGCAAAGGCTGCTCACCGCTCATCCAAGCAATCGCTCTACGCCGAACGAGGATCATCAGGTGGTTGCTACGAAACGAAGCCGACATCACAAGAGAGGTCTTTCATGTAACACGTCGTGTTTCTGCGATGCATATGGTCTTGCAGACCAGTGAGTTGAACGATTTGCTTCCCGAATGTCTGGAGTGCTACACAAAAAGTGGAGGTCATATTGCAGGCGCGGTCCCTGGGCTTCTTGCCATAGCAGTGGAGGCTGGAAATGTCGATGGACTAAAAATCGTACTTGAGACTTTGAAATCGCCTCGAGAGACAACCCAGTGAGTTTGCGAAGTCAGCATTGAAGATAATAGTCGCTTACATATCCCAGAGGGCCTTTTATGCCGCACCTATCGGTCGCAGAGGCGCTGGCTCAAGTCGACTCCAATGGATGGTCACCTTTGCATCGTGCAGCATTTGAAGGAAGCTTAAAATCCGTTGAGGTTTTGCTTGAGTATGGAGCAGATATTAATGCGATGGGTTCGAGATTGTACGGGACACCCCTTGGCTGCGCCATCAGATCTCCAAAAGAGGACCGGTCCGCTATCGCCCTTCTACTGATCAGGATGCGCGCAAAACTCGATTATCGCGGCTGTTACGGCCAGACAGCCCTTTTGCAAGCAGTGGATAACGACCGGATTGATATCATCAAACAACTACTCGATGCGAACGCTGATCTAACGGTCACGGACTCCGACAACTCCTCCATTCTGGATCTTCTATCATTCGATTCTGAGCATAGTTGTGCGCTGTTTGCCCGTTTTTTTCATCTCGGAGTCCAGATACACAGACAAGAATCATCTTGGTACAGCGGGTCCCCTTTTCATTATGCCATTTGCGAAAATGCCTTCACCTCGTTGATCGTGAACTCGAGCGTTCGCTTGGAGGATAGCTCCGTATCCCCATGGACCACAGATCCATCGGGCCCAGCATGGATTACTAGCGCTTACCCACACTATCTGAAAAGATACGGCTACAACGCTTTGCGCAAATTCGCGAATCTCAAGCCGTCCCAGGGTTGGACCCCTTTGTGTATTTCGGCATCGATCGGAAATATGTCGATGATGAAGAACATCATAGACTTGGGTGCTGATGTCAACCTTGAAGCATCTCCGTCTGGTTCAGCGTTAATGGCTGCTTGTGTAACTGGACAGAACGAGTGCGTCAAGTATCTGGTCCGCCATGGTGCGTGGCTGACATACCATGGACGACGAGGCTTTCGATCTGTATTTGCTGCTTCTAACATGAACCATGATATTCTCGACTGGTTGCTAGTCAAACGCTTCATCGACCAGAAACAACTATTGTCAGGGTCCTCTGAGCCATCAATAAGGGAGAAAGACCATAAGAGCTTCACGTGGGGTGGTCCAATCAAGATGGGGTTAGTAATTAGTGGGATGATGGAGAGGCATCCAAACCAATCTTCTCGAGACTATTGGTCGTGGTTGATGAAAGAGAAAACGGGACTCAACGGAAAGATCCCGCCGTTTGACATGGGACAACGTACGGCATGGCCCACGAACTTGATTCCAGCCGAGACTGTGAGGATTCACCCGGGTGGCTACTCAACGCAGAAGAAATATGCGCAGAGATCTCAACCAGTGCCTCAGCTTTTGTTCGATGGGTTGCTATGGTACACAACTTGGGCTGGGTAGACCTTGCGTTTATACTCCTCGCCCCTTTTCAGCGATGCGTCGCTAACAATGGATGTTAATTGGTACTAAGCATTTATCTTCTGTTCCATAACCCTTCAATCGGGAATTGATTTAACATGGGAAGGTGTGGCGAAGTCGAATAAAATAGCATTTCGGTGGCCCGGTCATGTGTTTCACCTGTTACGGTTAACCGCTTGTTCGACTTCGGGAATCCCGTCGTGGTTACTGAATTGTATGGCGCACTAGGGAGGACTTGATGGGCTTCTAAGAGGATCTTTCACTACGCTAGTAACTGCCTGAAAAAGCATCTGTACTTCGACAACCAAACTCTGTCCCATTTCACAGACCCCGAAGAAATTGTAGTTGCAGTATTCATACTCACCCCGGGACATAGTCATAGACCAGCTCTGGGAAGCTCACCTGCCTTGATTGTTTTGAAGTGACTCCCTTTAACCGTGCGAAATCTGAACTGCTCTCTCTCTGCTTGGAGGGGCGTAGGCAGCTCTGGTATGATGCTGACGTACTTTAGCTTCAGGAATGGTGTATGGCCGTCTGAGGATATGTCCTCCAACTCGTCAAGAAAATCCAGTTGATCAATCCTATAAAGCTCTTGAGATACTGGATCATACGGTCTGTCAGATCTCGTATTATCCAAATC
This sequence comes from Colletotrichum sp. SAR 10_99, assembly GCA_028654355.1. Lineage (NCBI taxonomy): Eukaryota > Fungi > Ascomycota > Sordariomycetes > Glomerellales > Glomerellaceae > Colletotrichum > Colletotrichum sp. SAR 10_99. The sequence continues at coordinate 65,221 of JAQIUT010000041.1, forward strand.
CCGCAGCTTGATGTCTAAGATCCTTAGGTTCTTGAAATGATCCCTAAGAAGCCCGAAGACCAGTCGCCAAGGCCCTTTCTTGGAGACGTCTTCAAAGGCCGCGTTGCAAGCATCAACAACTGCATGCTGTATTCTTGCACATAGATCTAGTGGCATGGGCCATTCTTTCTCTGTGACGTTCCGTTTTCGAGTGACGAGGACAGGCCCGGGGCCTTTGTGGTCGCCAGTCCAGCTGCGCTCGGCTTGCATCGACCCGTTCCAGTCAACCTCCACAAAGTCGTGTGAAGAATTGAATGGGATAGAATCTGGCTGCGGTTCTCCAAAATAGGTGATTGCCAACGCTCTCGTCTCCCGGCTGACTGAGTAGAGAGGCACGCTCGACCACGATCTGTACGGTTGAAAGTGGATTTGCGGTCCTTCTCTCCATTCCAGGTCGATAACAACCTTGCCCTGCATGACGGTAGGAGCTTGCGACATGAGCATGATCTTGTCTCTGAGCTCTTTTGGCAGGTCCATGAACACCGGAAATGTCGTCAGAGCGGGTCGGGTTGGTCCATTGGTTTCCTGGCTTTCATCACTTGGAGGGTCTACGACCATCTGGAAGGGCCGATAAGATTTCGGTAGTCGTTTGGGATGGTAGGGGTAGCATCGCATATGTCTTCGTGCCTTGAGAATGACGTCGGGCCATCTCTCGCGATTTGTAGAGTCAATGGCGATTTCGAGATTGCCTTTGATTTGTGGTTCAATTGCATCGTAAAGTTCCTCCGATGAGGCTTGTGTCGTAGGTCTGGCCTCTCGCGGGCTTATAAACCTTGAGAAAAAGGATTTCATTTTCAAAGGGATGGAGTCTGGTCTCGGTGGTAAAGGAAAGATCGGCATGGGCCGGTCGCAGAGGCAGGCGAAGTGTCATCCTTTTATCATCCCATTCTCGTCGACCCTTCAGCTGAAGACACGTTGACTTGAGTCAGGTCCTGCCAAGGCAGTACTTGAGGTGACATTCGTGCAGGATTACTCATCCTGTATTGAGTAAACTGTGGTTTCACAGCCTGTGGGCCGTGGCAGTGTACCTGGGCGTGATCTTCGCCATCGTAATGCGCCCACCGGCAGCCCCATTCAAGAGGCATGGTAGCGAGAAAAACGCCTTACCTGGCCTTCTGGTAGCGACTCTGGTAGCGACAGGCAGTTTTGTCCTTGCACCCATGCAGGCGAGGCGTTAAGCAAGCCTCCGCAATGGCCAGTCAGACGGTAAGTACTCATGAGCGAAGTTCCTGATGTTGACTTGAAGCTTCTTGCACATCACCAGTTGCTATCAACATGCGTGTTAAGAAATTGGCAAGGCCCCCTAGGCACGCTAGGCAACACGATTGGCAAGAGATGATCATTCACTACTTTAGGGGAAAAAAAAAAAAAAAACTTCAAGTACTTAAATGTCGAAAGCGCTAACCATCCTCTGACTATCTACAGGTTCCTCACGATCTTGGTCTTATATCCAACTACCGGTAGCGGAAGCCGTAACAGCAGACTGCTGGTGATGACGCTGAGGCTACTCAAAGCCATTGCAAGTGCCGCCCAAACTGGATCCAATCTCGTGTAACTTCCGTTCGTCTTGATCGGGTACAGGACACCTGCGGCGATAGGCAGAGCAACGAGGTTGTAGACCAAAGCCCATGCAAAGTTGAACTTGACGCGCCTGAACACCGCTCGACTGAGACTCGTGAGTGTGAGAAGCGTCGTGAGGCTTGAGTTGATGAGAACAAAATCGGCAGCAGAGATGGCGACGTCGGAACCCGAGCCAATGGCAATGCCAACGTCTGCGACAGTCAATGCAGGAGAGTCATTGATGCCATCTCCAACCATTGCCACCGTCGGTCTCCGGTACTTGGACCTCCCAATGCCCAGAGAGGATTCAATCTTGATCTGGCTCTTCTGCAGGTACTCAATCTTCTCGGCCTTCTGCTCAGGAAGCACGCCGGCGATGATGCGGTCCTCCGGGATGCCGACCATAGCACCAACAGCTCTTGCGGTCTTGGCGTTGTCTCCAGAGAGCATCCATACGTCAATACCCTGCTCTCGTAGAGTATCCAAAACGGGCTTTGCCTCTGGGCGAATAGCATCCGAAACAGCGAAAATGGCTAGAGGATTCCATCCAACACCGTCGTCGGACGAGACTGATTTGCCAGCAGCCAGAACCACGGACTTGGCTTGACTCTTCCAACTGTCTAGTTCCTCCAACGTTTGCTCATCAAAAATGGCTCCGTGATCAGCCATCAGGGCTTTATTTCCAACAATGATCTCGAACGAAGCCGAGGAAGAAGCGCTTCTGAAGGTGCCTTTGATGCCCTTTCCAGGAACCTCTGTGATGCTTGTAGACTTAAAGCTATTCTGGCGTTGAGACCCGCAGAAAGTGGTGATAGCTTTGGCGATTGGATGGCTGCTGTTGCTCTCGAGCGCCGCCAGGCAGCCGAGGATGATGTTCTCATCTCAAGCACCCTTTTGGGCGTCGTCGATAGCGAGGATACGGTGGTCAGTGAGCGTAGGTTCTCCACCCTCAGTCAAGGTGCCAGTCTTATCGAAAACGATAATATCCAGGTGTTACGACCCATCATACAAGGATAACAGTTAGCTGACCTACCTAGATATTAGGCGGCTAGAATAAGACATTTATACTATAAAATTATAGGAATAATAGGGACTTACTTAGAACGGAAGAACTATAGTATAAGTTATATAATAATAAGATAAGACTAAGTAAGTAGTATAGAGTACTAAGTACTTAGTAAGAACTACTAAGCGCTTACTAATAATTACTAAATGTTTACTAATACCTAAATAGGAATTAATAAAGTAGGATAAAAAAACTATTTAAAACTTATATATAGTATAACCTAAAACTTAGCTTAAAGTTAGATTTCTATAGCTTTTTAGTAATTAACTTTATATTTATCCTTAAGATACTCTTAGCTTACTTTTACTATAAATAACTTATTAAGTTTAAGATTAATTACTTTAATCTCTAAAAACCTAATCTACTATAATTTATAACTTATAACTTAGATTACTACTTTAATATATTATTACTATATATTAATCTTTAGCTTCTATTAGTAAACTTTATTATTAGATAACTAACTATAATACTTTAATTACTTCTATTTAGTAAGTTAACTATTAATACTTACTAAATAATATAGATAAGATATCTTCTTATACCTCTATTAAGTCTCTTACTTCTAAATTCTTATTTACTTTAAGAGGGTAAGTTTCTTAGAATCTAGCTTAAAAGCTTAGAGACTAGAAAATAAAAAATAACTTAGATAGTAAAGATAATACTAAAAAGCTTAAACGTTAGTTTAAAAAAACTAATAATAACTTTAAAGAGATATAATATATATTTAATAAAAACTTAGTTATATTTACTAAACTCTAAGTATATACTAAATAAGCTTATACTTTAGAAGAAGAAGTAAGAACTTTTTAAGCTACTATTAATATTATTATAGCTTTAATAAAAAGATAAGATTACTTTAAACTTATACTACTTATTTCTTTTAATAGAAACCTTAAGAAGCTTAAAGGATACTTAGTATAAGTATAAATATATTATACTTTCTATAATAATAGTTTCTAGAATAAAATAGAGAGAGTAGTTTATATTATTACTTTCTTATAAAAAAAAGCTTTAGTTTAGTTTAAATCCTTCTAAAATAAGTAGTTAAATAAAACTTTAAACTAATATACTTAAGAAGTTAAGAATATATTCTATAGCTTTATAAGCTATAAATAAGCTTTATAATCTATATTCTAAGAACTTAATAAAACCTAATAAGTATAGAGAGAACTAAAGTGATTTTACTAAATTAGATTAATATTAGTTTATATAGCTAAGTTTTACTAAATTATCTCTATATTTAACCTTATTAAAGAAAGTAAAGTTAAAACTTTCTACTTTAGACTTAAGGGATATATAAAAAATAAACTTAATAAAGTTAATAAACTACTTAGCTTTACTAACTATATTAAATATACTATTAAGTAAGATAACTAATATTATAAAAGAGAATAAAAATAACGCTAAGAATCTAATATAAGTTATAAGTATTAATAGTAACTTTATAACTTTTAGTATTATAGCTAGAACTAAAATAAAAAGTTCTTTTAATAAGTAATAATAAAAGATAAAAATAACTATAATAACCTTAAGGTAAGATAACCTTTAAAGTATATTACTACTTATAGTTACTATAGTAGACCTATAGACTTTAGCGCTACTATAAAAAACTAAAAGAAGTTTTAAAATCCTAAGTATTATAACTATAAAAAATAAGGATATATTACTTATAACTACTAATAACCTAAGAAAAGAAACTAAAAGCTAGTTTTAGAATATATAAAATAAGTTAGTATAATAACTAAAACACTTTATATATCTATATTATAAACTAAATATTATAAAGATAGCTACTATATCTACTTTAAAAATAAAGAAATATTAAGATATTATCTAAAAAATAGTAACCTTAAATAGTCTAAATATAATATAACTACTTTAGATATTTACCCTTAAATCTTAATAATAATATATACTAATAATAGTAAAATTATAAGAAAACCTAAAGAATAACTTAATAAGATACTTTAGCTTTAATAGTTTAAACCTATAAATATATTTATATATAACTAAGAACTAGAAAATAATAATAAATAAGTAATTATATACTTCTAATTAGCTAAACTTATATATTTAGAATAAATTTAAATAGAACTATATAACCTTATATAAGAAAAGTAACTTAATATTATGCTTTTATATATAGAATAATAAAAATATATATATAGAAATCCTACTAGAATTAAATAGATTAACTAAAAACTTAAAGAATAAGTTAAAGAAAAATCTAATAAAAAACTAAAATATTAATATAACTTCTTAGAAGAATAATATCTCTTTAATTTTATAAATAATTAGACTTTTAAAAAAAGAGAAAGTTCTTTATATAACTTAGATAAACTTTATAATACTACTTATTAGTATATTTAAATAGAGATTACTTATAAACTTATACTTAGTATAGATAATACTAGCTTTAAAGAGGAATCTAAAAATAAACTTAAAGAAATTAAGATAAAAATTAAGATATAAATAATTAACCTCTAGTTAGATAAATAATAAATATACTTCTATAAATATTTAAAATTACTAGTTAATAAATAAGCTTTAACTCTTATATTAAGAGATTACCCCTATTTAAACCTCTTTAATCTAAAATATTACTACCTTTTTTAAGCTTAATACTTCTACCCCTAATATAAGGAATATATAAGAGATAAATATAAATACTAATTTAACCTTTAGAGAATTAATATAGAACTAATATATTAAGTATACTTAATATATATTTTTATAGAATAGGAAATTAGCTATTTTAATAATAATATTACTACCTTCTAATTAAACCCTAAATTCCCTATAAAGTACCTTAATAATAAATAGATAAAATAAGATAAATATTAATATAATAAATACTAAATCTACTATTAAGAAAAGGTATATGCTTAGAGAATTATAAAAAATAGGCTAAGATCTCTTTAAGTTTAGATCTATAAGAATAATATTATAAAAGTACTATAAGAAGGAAAATAAATTACCTCTTTAAGATAATTAAGCTAGTTAAAAAACTAAGCTTACTTACTAAAGAAGGATTAAAATAAGTAATAATAATAAGGTCTATATATCTAGTATAACTAAAATAAAAAGTATACTTATAACTATAAGTAATAATTAATAATAATATAGTAATTATACTAATTAATAGTAAATCTAAAGGAAACTTTATTTTACTTTAAGTAGTAAATAGACTATAATTACTATAGATAAAGAAATAATATTAATATACCTTAAATACTATAAAAAGAGAATAAGTTTAATATAAAAGAAGAACTATTAAAAATAAGATTATACCTCTTATAATAAGTTACTTAAATTAGAATAAATAACTCTAACTTAATATTATAGAACTTAGTATATATAATATTATATTAAGAATACTATAGTTATAAGAGAATAACTTATAGATAGATTAGAAAATAGGCTAACTCTATTAAGATTATAATAATTTAATCTCTAAGTAGCTTTATAAAACTTAAGCTTTAAATAGATTTTATAAAAGAATAGCTATAAGATATATTTATTATTTTAAAATAAAAGAAAGTATAATATAATTAATAATAATAAAGAACTTTAATAAAAAGAAGGATCTAATTCTATCTATTTTAGAAAAATATAAAGTTTATAAGAAACTCTTTATAGCTAAACTTAAAACTAAATTACTTAAATATATTAGTTTTAATTATAAAATCCCTCTTAAAAAAGGGAAAGAACTATAATTTAATAAGATATATAGCTTTAACTTAACTAAAATAGAGGCTTTAGATAAATACTTTAATAAAAATCTAAAAAAAGGATATATTAAACTATTAATATTACTAATAGGAAATCTAATTTTATTTATACTTAAGAAAAATAGAAAACTATAACTATATATTAACTACTATATACTTAATAAGATAATAATTAAGAACTACTACTTACTACTTCTTATTAATAAAATAAGAAGATTTCTATATAAAGCTAATTAATTTATAGCTTTTAACTTTAAAGAAACTTATAATCTAATTAGGATAAAATAAAGTAAAAAATAAAAGACTACTTTTAGAATATAAAAAAGATATTTTAAATACCTTATTATACCTTTTAGTCTTACTAATATACTTATAATATTTTAAAATATAATTAATACTATATTATAATAATATATTAATATCTATATAGTTATTTACTTAAATAATATCTTTATCTTCTCTCTAACGCTTAATAAGTATAAAGAAGATATATATAATATTTTATAAACTTTATAAAAAGCTAAACTTCTAATTAAACCTAAGAAAAGTAAATTTTATATATAAAAAGTAGAATACTTTAAATTTACTATTACTTCTAGAGAAGTTTATATATTAGAAAATAAAGTTAAAGCTATTAAAGAATAGCTAATACCTAGTAACTTTAAAGAAGTTTAAAGATTCTTAAGTTTTAGTAACTTCTATTATAAATTTATAAAGAATTATAAGAAGATAAATATAGCTTTTACTAACTTTAGTTATAAAGATATATTATTTATATAAGAAGAACCTTAATAAAAAGTATTTTAAAAAATTAAAGATATAATTACTAATAAATTAGTCCTAATAATTCTAGATTTTAGAAAATAATTTAAAGTAAAACTAAATTCTTTAAACTATACTTTTAGAGTATAATTATTATAATAAAACTTAAAAAGAAAACTATACCTTTATACTTTCTTCTTTTATAAACTCTATAAACTAAAGCTTAACTACTAAGTTTATAATAAAGAACTTATAGTAATTATTAAAGTTTTTAAAAAATAATAACTAAAACTCTTAAGAACTACTTATAAAGTACTTATATACTTAAACTATAAGAATCTTTTATACTTTATTATTTTAAAAACGCTTAATAAATAATAAATCTAATAGTTAGAATTCTTCTTTAAATTTAACTTTTAAATTATTTACTAGAAAAGATTAAATAATAATAGAGCTAATACTTTTAGCTAATAACTAAACTATAATATCTTAATACTTAAAGAAACTTAAGTAATTCTTAAAGAAAATAATAAAGACTTAATATTAATAACTAAACTCTTAATAATAGCTATATAATCTAATATTAGCCTAACTAATAAATTAGATAATAAAATAATTATAGAGTTTTATATATACCTTATATATAGTTACTAAGGAATTATAAAAACCTAGAAATAACTATAATAATAATATAGAGAAAAGGTTATAAGAGAATATATAGTAAAAGTAATTAAAGATTATAAAGTTTACTTTAAAAAAAAGCCTACTTAATATTAACTTTATAGTATACTATAACCTTTATTTATACTATAAACTATTTAGTAATTTATATTACTTAACTTTATTATTAAACTACTAAAGTCTAAAGAACCTCTTATAAAAATATACTTTAATAGTATTCTTATTATTATAGATTAACTTATAAAATATACTTACTTTATCCTATATAAAGAAGTAAGTAATACTAAAGAATATATATATACCTTTATTAAGTATATTATTACTAACTATAGAATACCTAAAGAGATTATATTTAATAGAGATAAAATATTTACTTTAAAATTTTAAAAATTAATAATAATATAACTTAATATTAAATAATTAATATTTATTATATTTTACTTATAAACTAATAGATAAATAGAATAAATTAACTAAATCCTTAAAATATACCTCTATACTTATATTAACTATAACTAAGATAATTAAGTTATATTATTACTAATTACTTAGTTTACTTATAATAATATAATAAGAGAAAATACTAAAGAATCCCTTTTCTATCTTAACTATAAATTTAAACTAATTACTTATAGAAAACCCTAAATAAGACTAACTATAATAAAAGCTACTACTTTAGTATAATAAATTAAAAATATCTAAGAAAATATATAAAAAGAACTTAAATTTATATAAGAATAAATATTATAATTTAGTAACTAATAAAGGATTAAGAGACTAACCTTAAAAAAGGGAAATAATACCTACTTTATATAGCAAAATATTAAAATAAAGTAACTAAACGATAAACTTAACTTTAAAAAACTTAAACCTTTTAAAATCTTATAAGTTATTTTACTAGTTAACTATAAACTTAAACTTCTAGAAACTATAAAATATTACTTAATATTCTATATCTTACTTCTTAAACTAGTTTTATAAAGATTATATATAAATAACTTTATTATTATAAAAGATAATAAACTAAAATATAAAGTTAAATAGATTATTAACTATCTAGAAGAACTAAAAGGATATTAATACCTTATTAAATAGAAAAGATATAGATATAAAAATAATATATAAGAACTAGCTAAAAATATTATAAGTATAGCTAATAAACTTATATAATATTAGTAATAATATTAAGAATAAGAAATAATACCTATACTAATTATACTTACCTTAGTTATATTTTAAAGATATTAATAGATTAGATACCTTTATAAATATATCTAACTACTAATAGAAGTAGATAGACTATAATAAAGAAAACTATTTATTTACTTTAGAATACTAGAACGTAACTAAAACTCCCCTAATAAGAAACTTAGAGTTATAAGATTTTAGTTAAATAAAGTATTTATATTCGCTACGCTTTAAGTACTTATTAACTATATATCTAATATAGAATTAGATATTACCTTAGAAAGTTTAATAGGAAGAACCTCTAATACCTCCTCTTTTTTAGCTATTACTAAAGTCTCTTTATAACCTTTTTTAAAAACCATCCTTCTAGCTTTATAGATATAATCCAGCTTAGCTAATACTTTATTTACTTTAGTTTACGCTTTTTATAACGCTTCTATTCTCTTCTAGAATAACTCCTTAGTTTCCTCCTCCTTATTATCTAAATAATAAGACTTAACTATTAGATGTTCCACTAAGGACTAAGTTAGCTAAAACTAGAACAATCGTATTATTAGATATATTATATAAATATTAAGTATTACCTATAGTAATATACTCTCTATAAACTAAAGAACTAAGTAGTATTTTATAGCGTAACCCCTTAGACTAATAATAATAATAAAGTATAACTTTAAAACTATCCTTAGTAATCTTAAGGGAATAATAATAATAATAAAGAGTAGAAATTATAGAATTCTTAGAAATACAACCTAATATAATATTAGTATTATAGATAAATTAGGAAGTATAATTAATAGATCTCTAACCTAAGACTAATAACCTACTTATATTAGGTCTTAAGGATAAGACCTTTAGAGAGGGGACCTAATATTATAACCTATTATATAAAGATAATAGTTAGCTAACCTACCTAAACATTAAGTAGCTAGAATAAGATATTTATACTATAAAATTATAAGAATAATAGAGACTTACTTAGAATAGAAGAACTATAGTATAAATTATATAATAATAAAATAAAACTAAATAAGTAGTATAAAGTACTAAATATTTAGCGAGAACTATTAAGCGCTTATTAATAATTACTAAGTACTTACTAGTACTTAGATAGGAATTAGTAAAGTAGGATAAAGAAACTATTTAGAACTTATATATAGTATAACCTAAAACCTAGCTTAAGGTTAGATATCTATAGCTCTTTAGCAATTAACTTTATATTTATCCTTAAGATACTTTCAGCTTACCTTTACTATAAATAACTTATTAAGTCTAAGACTAATTACCTTAATCTCTAAAGACCTAATCTACTATAGCCTATAACCTATAACCTAGACTACCACCCTAGTATACTATTACTACGCGTCAATCTCTAGCTTCTGTTAGCAGACCCTACTGTCGGATAGCTGACCGTAACACCAGGTTGCTGGCCTCCTGAAAGGCTTCACCTCCACCCTTAGCTAGAATACCATGTTTTGCCGCAAGCCCGCCACCAACAAAAAGTGCAGTCGGAGCAGCAAGACCAATGCCGCATGGACAAGCTATGACAAACACGGCGATGGCGAATTGAAGAGACCAGAATGGCCAGCCTCCAACCGCGACGTCTTTATGATCTTGTGGCAGATGGCCTGAAAGTCCAAGACCCAGCCACGTTAGCCAGGTCGTAATAGCGATGAGTGTGACAACTGGAACGAAGTATCCGGTGATGGAGTCAGCCACACGCTCAATCGGAGCGCGTCGAGACTGTCCCTCCCGCACGACTTTGATGATCTGATCGAGGAGGGAATCCCCAGAAGCGCCGGTAATCTGCATGGTGATTGGGCCGCCGTTGTTGACTGTGCCAGAGTAAATGGGGTCGCCCAGCCGCTTCTCGACTGGCCTTGATTCGCCTGTCAGACTGGATTCGACAAACTCGGCATTTGTACCATCGATAAGAACACCGTCCCATGGCGGTGAACCCCCATGCACGACTCTCACTCGATCGCCGCAGTCAAGTAGATCGATACTGATGGTCTTCACCTGGCTGTCCCCATTCTGTTTGTCGATGAGGAGCAGCGTCTCCTTGGGCCTCAAGCTTCCTAACTTTGACACGGCTTCACCAGTCTTTGCCTTGCTGTAGGCTTCGATCATGCGGCCCACTAACAGGAACAGAGCCAAGAAGACGACGGCATCCATGTGGGACGGCCTGGACTGCATCTCCATTTGCTGATTGTTAGTCGCCGCAATGATGATTTCCGCGATAGAGCTGAAGTAGGCGATAGTTGTAGCGAAGCTAACAAGCATGTCCATGCTGCCGAAGCGGTAAAGTCGGCGCAGAATAGGGACAGGGCTGCCAGGTCGCCAAAGCGAGTACAGTTCCTTGATGGCCCGTCGATGAAAGATATCGGCGGCAAAGAAGTAAACAGGTGTCGCCATTATCAAAAGAGACCACTCTGCTCGTGATACACCATTGAGCGGCTGCATGAGATAGTGTCTCCCGTGATTCTCTGGTGACACGAGATTCATGTAGACAATGCCGATGATCAGCGTTGGAATGGCGGCAACGAAGCAAAGCAAAACGCGGAGCATCAGACGTAGTCGTGTGCGGCGCATCATCTGCTGAGACCTCTCCTCCATGGTAGGTGGATGGTAGACCGTGGGTATGAAGGCGTCGTCAGTCGCCATGATCGACTCGAGGATAGCCCTGACGGTGAAGTCTGGAGCCTGAGGTACGTATGTGACTGTGAATATGGGATTTTCGAGTGTTCCATGTTCTTGCACCGACAGCCTGTCTCCGTAAGGGGAGAATGCGGCCAAGACTCGTCCTGGACAGTGTGAACAGTACATGCCGGTGACTTTGATAGAGAGTACTGTGTGGGAATCTTTCGACCGATCGCTGTTGACCTCCATGAGATTGTTCAGAGTGGCTCCGTATCCAAGATCCTCAATTGTAGAAACGATGTTGTTCAGGTGGCTCTTATCGTGGAAGTTCACCACTGCGCTGCTTGTGACGAGATTGACATTGACAGACTTTGTATAGGGCAGCTTCTCTAGGGCGCCGGTCACCGTTCCAACACAAGAGCTGCAAGTCATACCCACGATGGAAAGCGAAGCTTGCCAGAGATTATCCGTGACCGTAGAGCTCCCAGCGACCTCTTCCACCCGTTCAAGTGTAGCATCGTATCCGAGAGACTCGATGATGTTGACTAACTCGTTCGTGTTGTTCTCGTCGAAGAACTCGATGGTAGCCGCGTGTGTGATAAGACCGACATTGACGGATTGGACCCATGTCTGTGCTTCGAGGGCACTCGTAACATTGCCGACACAGGAGCTGCAAGTCATTCCGTCGATCGATATGATGGCTCGGTGCAGCTTCAAAGATTGGTCGTTCCCAATAGCCACTCCGGATATGGCTTCTCCATGACCTTCGAGTTTCTCCTCGCGGCATTGCATGCAATGCTCAGCATATCGCCTTTGCTTTTCGTCTTCATTAATTTGTGTGCCTATGCAACCGAGGGCTTCGTAAAGACGACGCAGTAGGGACACGGTGACCACAGCATTAGGAGGCTGGGGCACACGGCCTGACTCGGGCTCCTGAACTTGGGGCCCGATGATGACGCTGTCAACTTCATACCCAGCGTCTGCCAGGACTCGGGAGACTTTCTTCGGGGACAGGGCCTTTGTCGTGTTCAACGGTGACACTGTGGTTGATGATCGAGGTAATGATGGACTTAGGCGAAGGGGTAAGCTCCCGAAGCAGCGGCTCGATAAAGCCGGTGCATGTTGGACAGTGGATGTTTGGCACGAGGAAGGTTGTCTCCTGGACGGCCGCCGAACAGCTTGCCTTCTTGGAAACCATACTTAGATAGTCAAAACCGCAGATTCCCTTGTAAGGGAAACAAGAATGAGTCGAATGATAAATGGAGAGGGACAATTTGATGCTAAAACTTCACGAGAACGAAGTTGAGGACAGGCAAAATGGATGATATCCAGTTTGACACCAGGTCCGCGTATCTATAATACGCAAGGCGGATGGCGTGCTGTCTGTGGGACTTGACACTCATTCACTGATACGTGGACACAATGAATCAGCCATTACATGTGCCATTTTACGGAGTGAAAGACAGATTGATGTGATTGACTGAATATTCCGGTGCCTGCAGCGAGCCGTCCAAACTGTGACCACGCCGCAAAATGGCCTGTTCCTGACAGTCCCTTTGGGTATGGATACAGCCATGAGGGCTTTGTGCGTCCAGTACAGCAGTATATTGATGATACGAATGACACCTCGGGCGACCAATAGCAGAAAGCCACCTCATGAGCCATTTGTGCGGGATCATTCTACTGTTGGGACCAAATGACGGTCAGTTCTACATTGCGTCAAAGGACCTGGAACTGGTGGGTCTTTGAGTGTTTTGTGCTTCCAATCGTTGAGGTTGCCGATATTTAGCGTCGCAGCTAAGGCTTGCTTACCTGCATAGGCAGCAGGGGTCACATTCCCCGAATGGCAGGTGGGATTTGGCTTGCATGAAACGATATCTTAGTGGGCGGAGGATTCTTTGGGTGCAGAGTACGCGAAGATCATATGAACGTCACGGAACATGGAGACGCACTGGGAGTGATACCTCTGAGTCTAGCCGGACTGCAGAGTCGTGTGCACCAGAGCGGGAAGACCTCGCATTTCGTCACAGCAGGAGCATTCAATTTCGGATTCTCAACCATGAAACCAAGGTGGTATTCGGCAACCAATACGCAGCGATAGTTGAGTCATATAGACGGCAAAAAGCCATGCTGTGGGCGGTGATGGGCAAGTGGTCTCTGTAATTGAGTGAATACATCCTGATTATCTTGCTAATTTCACATTTCATGAGTCACTAAGCTTCTACTATCCAATTGGTTTTAGAGTTTCGAGAAGTCCAGCAACCCCTCTGGTTGCAAAGCATTTTTTGTTTTGAGAAACGATTGCCCTGATACGTATTTGTATCAAGCAAACATATCATCTTGTTTGCATAGAAAGAGTCCATGTCCGGGCGCGTTCGGACGAAAATGGGTCCTCCCGAAGTTGGTAATGACCAAAAACACCCAAGAGTAGGCAACTTGTGAAGTCTGCGAAGGATAACTCGCCTCCCTATCAGTGTCCACTGATATCCCGACAAACAACAATTGCAAAGGAAGTCGTGCAGCGGATCGCTACAGCCGCTTGGGGGCAAGAACACAGCCGTTGTCTCCGGACGGCCGCGACGAGCACAGCATGCATCGTGGCTTCTGGATGTATCGCGGCATGCAGGGCGCTTCAATGTTTCTTCTCGGAAGCAGACACAGTGTCTATGGTCAAATGGCGTCATGAGTTGACCGTCATCGAACGAAACGTGTGGGCAGAGAAGCCCATCTCCGTGTTGCTTCTTGATATTTCTTAAGCGGCTCCTCAAAAGGTCTTCGCTGATCAGCTGGCTTTTTTCAAGCTTGCAAATTTCGATTATCCACTCCAGCTGAGCCGTCTCAAGCGCATCAACAGCTATCCACGGTGGAACCTCACCTCTAGTCGCGCTAAATCGCTGTACGCACTTGGGACAAGCCGGCACAATCGTCCGTGGCATCCAGTTGTTCGGCAAGGTCAATGTCTCGCATGTCGGCATATTTTTGTTCAATAACGGCATATAGCGATGCGGGCAGATTTGTAATTTCCCCTCCCAAGCCATACAACTGGGTCGAGCTGACTTTGCCTGGGCCTCGGAAAAGCACGCCAATGAATGTTCTGTGTTACACCCATTGCAGAAGACCGGCGTCCAAGAGCGTCGTTGAATATAATCGTTTGGCAAACATCGGTGTCGAAGAATCGAATCTTGATTGGCGCGGCAGCTTGACAGAGATGGTCCTTCATGAGCAACCTTGCCGCTTGCCGCCACTCAGGCGAACCGTTTCTTTGGTTGAATTCGATCATAGACCCCCGAACATCCACTGGAATGCGCTCGTTTGGTTTAAGATTCGTTGGCAACCATACGAGTTCCTTGTGCAAGTATGCAAACTATCTATCCGTGAAGAGGCGCCAAAACATCCGACAAGTTTCCCTGAGGAGATACAGCTGAGATGGCCCGAGGTATTCCATTACTTCCAGTGCCATTTCGGTTGGAAGTCGACAAACAGCGCTGTGCTGCTGTCTCAAGACTTCTTTCTCTGGATTATACGGTACGTATCCAGTATAGACCAGCGTAGGGTTTTGGGGGGGTAGGGGTTGCCGATATGGTATAAGCAAGCCTCCTGGTGCGTGGGGCGCGTGAGATTCATCGTGCGTTTTACCTCGTCGTCTATTTGACCTCGGTTTCTTTGATATGAAAGTCAAGTACTTACGCATCAACATCATGTGGTTTGGAAGCACTCTGAGAAAAGATAATGAAGAGGGAACTAGAAAAACAATGCAGATAGAAAAATGGTCTTGGCCCGTGCCACAGTGCTGCTTTATACCACCCTACTATCCCTAGACCTTGATGATGGAGTGTGGCGAATCAGCGATGAGTTCAGGTGTTTTAGAAATCTGATATATTTAGTCTAAGAAGTACTATTGGCTGGTGAATCACCTTTTGAGTATCTGTAGACCTGCAGCCTCCTAGCGGAGTCCGCGAATTTGTATTAAAACACGCTCTCTAGGACAAACCGGCAATTCACTTGGCTCCAGGGAAATATAGGAGACATCGTAACTGCGGTCGTGTATTCCATCATATTCAGCATCCATACCAAGTGAATTTCCTGTCAATGTCCTTAGTTGTACATCGATACAACACTTTTTTCTAGGTAAGCATAGAATCACAATCTTCCTTGAGCGAACACCCGCAATTTTTCCATTAACTTCAACTTGGCGTTGAATTATGCAGAATTGTTCTTCGCCTTTTTCAAATCCTCAATGTAGTCGCTCCTAGGAAATGGTTTTCCAAGCGAGCGCGGCCGTCAAGCCAGTGAACTGTGCAGAAAGACCTTTGGCATCTTAAAACCGAAAGTCCGGTTCCGACTCTTCCGCTGTTGAGGCCATCCTTCGGCACCGGGAGACGAGTTACATGCTTCATTGGCGGCCGGCATGGCGACGTTCAGCTTAGGTGGAGAATGTGGGAAAGCAATTTTCCCACATTCGCTCGACGCCAAGCCGATGGTGGAAGCACTTTTCCCACATGCGCCCACTCCATCTCTGTGAAGGGTCATCAGAGACGAGCGAAATCCATTCTGATCGTAACTTCATTAACAGTAGTCGAGGAATTGACTTGTTTCTGTACAATTATGGTAGTATGTCGTGTAAAATGCGGGGTTGCGCATGGCGATCGATACAACCTTGTCCTCGGCGCAAGTCGTCAGGGGCATCTCTCCGATCCGTGTCCCCCGGTTTGTTGACAGCAAATCTCCGAAGGTTTCGTCAAGGCTTAATGTTTAACCAGGAAACATGAATCGTTTATATAGTGGGCGGTCAAACTCATGGGCAATGCCTTGCACTTGGTGCATTGTTGGCCGCCGTTTTCAAAGTTGAGCACGACAACTTACTGCAAACATGAGGACCGTCGCTTTTCTTGGGCTTGTTGCCGCTGCTGTCGCCACTGACCATGGCCCATCAGTAAGTCCACCGCTTCTCGACCTCTCGGGCTCATGAAGACTGACAACACGCTTTCTTGATAGTACGGCGGCACTGGCCCTTACAAGTCGGTATGCATGCGGTGCCCTTTGTCTCGTGCCTGGATGTCGATTAACATGAATGAAAGTATTACTTCGAGGTTGAATCACTGGCCAATCATAGCTTTTACCAGCCGCTAGAATCCGCAGTTGGCTCAAACCTCAAGCTGCCCGTCATTGCCTGGGGTAATGGCGGCTGCAAGCCTTGGTGAGGTTGTTCCAAGACTTTTAATAGAATTCGCGCTAACATCGACGCAGTATGTCCGAAGTAACACTCTTCTCCATGGAATATGCCAAGTACTAACTTGGCGAAGTCGGTCTTACCTTCAGAGGATTTCTCGGCGAGGTAGCGTCCCACGGTGCACTCGCCATTGCTACAGGACCAGCATATGTCGACCCAGAGACCTACGTAGAACCTCCGAGTGACCCTTCAGTCAACGCATCCGGCCAGAATCCAGCTGCTCTTACTGCCGCTATTGACTGGGTTCACGCCAACGCTGGAAAGGGCGATTGGAAGCACATCGACGCCTCTCGCATTGGTGTGTGGGGGCAGAGCTGTGGAGGTCTCGAATCGTACGGCGCCGGCCTGAATGATTCTCGTGTCAGCCATATCGGCATCTTCAACAGCGGTCTTCTCAACGAGACCTCGAGCAAGGAGATTGCCGGCAGCCTCAAGAAGCCCGTGTTCTACACGCTTGGTGGGCCGACTGACATTGCCTACACAAACGTTTGTTGCCTTTCCGACGGTTTCATGAGTATTCGAATGCTGACTTCTGACCAGGGTGAGCGTGACTACTCAGATGTTCCTGCAGGAACCCCGGCTTGGAAAGGGAATCACAATCTTGGCCACAGTGCTGCCTTTGATGCTCCCAATGGCGGAATTCCAGCCATGGTTGGTACCCAGATTTTGCAGTGGATGCTGCGTGGAAACGAGTCGGCGAAGGCATGGTTCACCGGCGAGGGTCCTAAGACTATTGGCATCAACGATGTCGTCTTCAAAGACTTGGACAGCATCAAGGTCACTCCTATTCAGTAAATACTGGCCGCCCGTTTCCGCAAGTAAATATCGAATGACGGATGAATCGTCAAGTCCATATGTAATCTTCTGGTATCCGTACATAACTTAGCAATCAAGTTCTTTCCAGTTACCATGCACCTTTGGATTGATGATTCCGTTCGCATCTCGAAAGTAATGATGTCACACAAGTGCGAGAGGCGTTTTCTGCTGAAACCCCCAATTCAATGCCAATGTGCCCTTTCAAGGACATTAAACGGCAGAGCTCCTCAAGTGATCACTGGTTTGTGTAGGTAAACACTTGTGAATTGCCCAAATATTTCCGTCAGCTTCTCGGTGAATAGCCCCTGATGATTGATTAACCCATGTCCCGAGCATCTATGCCGAGTTTCGATAATATCGCTGCCCCACTGCCAAGAGACGCTGGTCTTTTCCCACATTGTGGGATGGACCCGATCATCCGGTAGTGGGAAACCACTACCACACTACCCCATGGGATCTCCGCATTTCCCAAGTTCAGCTAACGTCGTCAGATTGGTGCTAGATTATGGTGATCACGCAGGGGGTTTATTAGATGATTGGCCTTTGGAAGTGCTCGTAATATGTGGTTGATAAAACCCAACAGGTGGCTCGTTGTCAATCGTTGAGAGACACAGGAATCCAGAACGATGGCCAGTCACTCTTTCTTGACATCATTTGTCTTTGCTTTCCTGCTACTCGTCATTATTCAGCCATCAATTGCCACTTCAGTCTTGACCACTAACGGCACGGTTGTTGGCGTGAACGATGCTGTCAATGGTGTCCAGAGATTTCTGGGTATTCCCTTTGCGGAGCCACCCGTCGGAGACCTGCGGCTGCGACAAGCTGTGTCTCTGAGAAAGTCTTTCGGCAATTTACAAGCAGACAAATTCGGACCTTCTTGTTACTCTACGAGGGACCAAGGCAATTCGAGTGAAGACTGTTTGACTCTCAACATATGGAGACCAACGAATGCAACGTCCAGCAGCAGCCAGTTGCCTGTGTTGGTCTGGTTATACGGAGGCGGGTTGACGAATGGTTACACCGTAGGTCATTGTCTCTAATATGATGCACGCGCATGAGCACATTTCTTACTTAGAGATATTTGTTAGGCCGATCCCAGATTTAAAGGGACTTCTATAGCACGTATCTCTCAGGATATTGGCAAGCCTATCATTCTCGTATCAGTAGTAAGTCCGTAATAGACTATTACCAAGTCCTCTGCAACGGGTGAAAGGCTGACCTGATGCTAGAACTACAGACTAGGCCCCTTCGGTTTCTTGAATGGAAATGAGATGGCCGAACTTGGTTTGCTCAATATTGGTAATGAAACTTCAAGTTACTGCATGTCATCTTCTACTATTGTATCATAGTCTGACATACATCCAAAACACAGGCATGCTTGACCCACGAAGGGCATTGAGTTGGATCCAAGAGAACATCGCTGCCTTTAGGGGCGACCCCAAGAAGGTCACCCTAGCAGGTGAATCGTAGGTCCGGCCAGAGTGATTACACTTGGTCGATCGGCTAACATCAAACAGAGCCGGTGCGGTATCTATCTACTCCCATATGATGGCATATGGTGGAAGGAATGACGGTCTCTTTCGCGGGGCTATACTGCAAAGCGGCGGAGCATTTCCATTGACGCCACCAAATACGACTGCGTTTCAGAGCACATTTGATTCACTGGTAAATGGAACTAACTGCTCTTCTGTTGCCAACGGAAGTGCTTCAGACAAACTGGATTGCATTCGCAAGTTGCCTGTTGAAGAGTTCAGGGCAAAGGTCGGGTCGTCGACTGGGCAGTCGGTTGATGGTGACTTTACCCGCACATCTATTCAACGAGCTTTGCCCGCTGGGCAATACATCAAGATACCCACAATTGTTGGAAGTAAGCTTGACCACCCTAATAGGTTATTTCGAGAGTAGTATCTGACAACGCCCAGCAAACACCGACGAAGGCACCACATCGGCGCCGACCGGCATCAACACAACTGAACAGCTCTTTGATCCGGTAGGTAAGTCATGACGACACCATAGGGCACGTAATTCTTTCATAGTTTATCTTACACAAATCCAGCTCAGGGTTACTTCCGCCCGAAGCTATTGCCGAACGAGACGGTCTCAAAACTCATCAGCCTGTACCCCACAAATCCCCAGTTAGGATGTCCGTACAACACTGGAAACACTCAGTTCACATCTGGGCTTCTCGACAAAATGGCATGCTCGATCTTCGGTGACATAGTCCAGATTGGCCCAGCGCGGATGATTGCGCAGACATTGGCTCGAGATGGCGTTCCCGTATACAGATATCGCTTCAACCACTTACAGTCGAGCACCTCATCAATGACGAAAGGTATCGGAACTGGGGTGGAGCAGCAATACGTGTTCTCAAACTTGATTCCAGGCCAGCCTTGGGACCAGAGCATGGCATATCAGATGTCAGCCTCGTGGATCAGCTTTGCTCATGATCTTGACCCGAACACGGGGGTCTCCGGTATGTACTCCTCATACTGATATGTGCCTTTGAATGGACGCTGAGAAAAGCAGGAACTGGGCTGCCTCTTTGGCCACAATACGGCAATGAAGGAAACAGTATTGTGTTCAATGGATATGGCTCATGGATCGAAGCGGACACTTATCGAGAACCTGGTGTTCAGTTCATCATTGACAATGTCCTGACCGATGGCGCATCGTAGACACGGCGACAAGCGAACTCCTTAATCACCATACGGAATGTCGCAACTTATGTAGATATTACAATCGGTCGCTTCATAGATGTTGTCCCCCGTCAACTACACCGGGCTTCCCATGCTCCAACCACCTCTTCCATCTCTCGCGTTACGCCCCAGTGTTGAGAAAGACTGTGCAGCAAAATCCGAATCGCGCTGAGCTCATATACCAAATTCCGAGCAATCCATCCTGGGGATTGAGGATTGACGTTGTTCGTGAGAAACGCCAGCGTGTCTTTCGATACATCAGCCGTCGCAGACGTCGTATTTTGTCCTGTGTCATCTAGGCCTTGTAGAATAACCATGCTCCAGTCCACGGAGGGAGGAACTAGGACCTTTGACAGCCCAGGAAGGGCGAATGAGCTGAACGTCGTGGCCGCCGCGAACAATGCCCCCGGTAGACATGTGTCGTGAATGATTCCAAGAGGAATCTCAGACGCAATCTTGTGGATCTCCATGGCATGAAGCAAACACTTCCTTGCTCGAAGACCCTGCGTCCAGGCATTAGGGTCTATCCTGCTCGGCTCTTCGCGCTTCTTCCCTCCAAAGATGTGCTGCGTGATGTTGTAGTGGTAACACATTCTTCTTGCTCCACGAGCAGTACTGACAACTAGGTCGAGGCAGACCGCGTGCCATCGCAGTAAGCCGATAGTCTTGTCTGATGCCGACAATGTCGTGCTCTGGGCAAGATGGGTTCGCAGAGTTACCAATGCCTTCACGGCTCCAAGCTTCTGAGCAACCTGTGCCTGCGAGCCCTTGTTCAATCTTTCGAAGTCATTTGTAAGTGAAGCCAATATTTCGAGGAGAATCCTAATGTTGAGTAGTCCCGGCAAGCAGTATACTGGGCCGATGTGTGTTCCATCAGGAACTAGCGAGTGATAGAGGTCTGAGAACCGATCTGGCCCACTCCCCGTGTTGTGGCCGCGAGATACCATCACCTCGATCCACTCGTCTACTGTCTCAGCAGCAAAAGCGTCTTCATCGGCAGATAGCGGCAGCGACTTTGTCGCCGACCAGGTGTTGACAAGGTTTCCACTGAATTGCGAGACCACGCCGTCGATGATGCACAGGCCTAGTAGCGTCCTCAACTGCGTCTCCCTCGCCGCCCATGATCTCCAAGCGTGCATTTTTGTCTCGATGGAGTCGTGAGCCTGTGGTAAGGTCTGTCGGTACGGCACGAGGTCATACATTCCACAGTACTGCGCCCAATGCATGCTGAGGCCGTAGAAAGTCTGGCTGGTCATTCTCAACGTCCGGTTCTAGACGAATGATTAGTTATGACGGCGTTTATGCAATGGCTTGAAAGTATTCCACTCACTCTGGACAGAGCTGCATAGATCTGACTCAATAACGCCGTGAGAACGAGTTCAACTCCACTGCACGCGTCGTGCTCCCTCTTGTGGCCGGTCATTTCGGGCCATGAGGTCGCAATCGCAGTGTACGCAAGCCTCCACAGTGCTTCACCCTAATTGCACGACGGTCAGAATAAGAATCTCATAGGGAGACTATTGAGTTGCTTACTTTTACTGTGGCATCTTCTGTCCCGAGGAACAGAGAACCAAGAGCGATCGCGTTCAAGAGGAGTGGAGCTGAACAGTCCCGATACACGAACGTAGGGCGATGAATGATCGGAAGTATGGGTACGAACTTGGTGAAGAACATATGTAGGCTGCTGTCGAGGAACCGAGGGGTCAAATCGGAGAGTTCTACATGAGAGGTAACATTGAATAGCTTGAGGGCGACAAACCTTAGTCAGCGGGCCTACTTTCAACATCGAGTACTCGGTGACCCGGGTCATCCGGAAGATTATCTTACCGTGTTCGTGAGTATTCCATTGATAGTCTGTACCGCACGATGCCCATCCTCTGCGAGAGCAAGCTCATCGCCGTCGGCCGTACTACTGAGTCCAGCAGACTGTACATCCTGGGGCTGATAGGCCGATGGAATTAATCCAGGCATAGACTGATCCCACGTCATCCCATCCGCTGACATCAAACTTTGGAAGAGTTCTTCGGAGTCGGGCCAAAGAAGAGACGAAGATGCAACATTGTGGTTGTTGCCCTCATGGTCTGAAGCAGACACTACGCTGGCATGCATTGCCTGAGAAACTTGAGGCGCCACATTGTGTATCGCAACGTTTCCGGCAGGGGGCTGAAAAGGATGAACTGAGGATGAAGCACTGCTTGCAACTCCGGTCGGAGTGAGTTGTGGCTGGGCTCCCTGCTTGTGTCCTTTGACGTGTCTGTTGAGCACATCTCCACGGGAAAAGCACCTATCACATATCGTGCATTTGAAAGGTCTCGATCCGGTATCTTAAGTGGAGGTCAGAATCTGGAAGACCGGGCAGAAAATCCACTGGCGCAGTGGATTTTGCTGACGCGCTCGACTTACGGGCTCTTTCGTGTCTCTGAGGGAAAGTTCAGCTGAGGACGTCATTGGTCGGGAACAGTTGCTCAGAGCCTCTCACCTTGAGGTGTTCCTTCTTTGTGAACCTCCTTCGGCAGAAGGAACATTCGAAATTGGTAACCGGGGCCGTCTCTCGGGATTCGTCGGCCATGGCGGTTGCGTCACATATGCATTT
This sequence comes from Colletotrichum sp. SAR 10_99, assembly GCA_028654355.1. Lineage (NCBI taxonomy): Eukaryota > Fungi > Ascomycota > Sordariomycetes > Glomerellales > Glomerellaceae > Colletotrichum > Colletotrichum sp. SAR 10_99. The sequence continues at coordinate 88,226 of JAQIUT010000041.1, forward strand.
CCCACATGTGCGGTGGCTATTACGAATGTGTTGATGGAGAGAAGAAGAGCTTTTTCCCCAACTTCCCCGCAGCCCCCGCGACAATTGTGCAGACTGCAGCAAATGCCGAAAATCACGCTAAAGAGCCGATGGTGACAAGGTTACCCCTTTCCCACATTCACCCACGACAACTCACCCACCCTGGACTGTCGTCTTTCCCACTTCTCCCACACGGGTGAACTCCACATTTCCCACCATCGAGCTGGGTTATTGAACCCGGGGCATAGCAACACGAACAGCCGACCTGCTACGGTCTCCTTCCAAGCGATATTGATATGATTGTGCCGTGATGGAGTTCAGGCCGATGTGATGGAAAGTCCGTGCGGAGAGCGACCGCATTTCGTGGACTGAGTCAGGGGAACTCTGATTTCGGTATCTAGACTTCGGATATCTTGAACCTTCTGCTTAAGCGATTCAATCATGAGACACGCCCTTATGAAAAATGAGCCCAAGCGCGGCCAGAATTCACACGGCTGATATTATTTCTCTGTATATCATTTACCACGACAAGACTACTTGGTGTGTGTTCCCGCCCGATTGGATTAAGAATGTAAGAGTGATATGTTTCCCTCACTGTCGACAAATTCCTCGCGACCCTCATCATTGAACAAACCTCATGGGGCAGCTGATAATCCCCAACTCCGGCATTCTTGAGTACTGCAACTCACCGTCTGCCTCAAAGTCCTTCGTGCTTCGCAGGATCACGCGGAGAACAATGTCAAGAGCCCTAGTACACAATCAGTACAAGCTCTTCAAGTTTTGTGACGTCTAATAAACTCACAATCTTGCAAGTGGCATGCCTGCACATCTATGTCTTCCCCTTCCGAATCCCATGTGCGATGCAATGTTCTCTCTGTGAAGAATGAAATCGTCGGGATTCTCAAAGACCTCTGGGTCACGATTGGCTGCTGTATAGCACAGGGTGATTGGCTCTTTCGGATGTATCGTCTTCCCATGAAGACAGACTTCCTTTGAAGTCGTCCTCGCAAAGCCTCGGTATGGGCTGTAGAGTCGCAAGAACTCCTCAAGTGCGGCTGGTATGAGGGACTCATCCTCTCTAAGTCTGTTCTGCAACTCTTTGTCTTTGGAAAGATGGTTGCATATGGAGCCTATGAGAATAGGGGGCGCGACTACGCCCACTACCAAAGACTGTCGGAGGCATCCGCTGGAAGCAGGTGAGAAATGCAATGCGTTGTTATGGTATGGGCCTTACATGAGATGTTCCTCCTTCAAAGGATGACCCTCAGCATCTCGCTCTAGAAGTAATGAAGACGCTGGGTCTTCTTCTGGGTCTCTTGGATACATGCGGCGGTCGGCAAGAAGTTCTTGTGCGATTTGATACATTTTCTGTGAATTTGCCGTGACCGTCTCACCGTCCTGCATTCTCCAAGCATTCAGCCAACTTGCGGCAGTGACAGCCAGCTTTGGAGCAACATCGGGCTCGAGATTCAACCATTCGGATTCCATGCGGGCAACAAAGTTCGCTGCAAACTCGGCACTGACGTCTCCACGGCCCCGGGCTATTAGAAGCGCGAGCTCTGCTTCCGCATGCTTCTGCAATGGCTCCCGTAGTCGTCTCAGTCGAGCTGGCTTCACTGTGCGTTCAAGCGCAGTTCGGAAGGGGGTATGAGCTGGTGCGTCAAAGTTCAAAGGCGGTCTTCGGATGCCTCTAGGATCGCTTGGTACAACTGCCCTGACACTCGATATATACGTTTCTGAATCTAAAGCTGCTCGTTTGACGTCATTATACCGCGTGAGAAGCCAGTATCCCCCATACTGACTGGTGTGAATCAGGGGACACTCTTTCCGAAGATATCGGTACTCTTCATAGATCTTGGCGGGGTCGTTGCTGATCACTGCAGCTGACTTGTCGATGTCAAAGGGTATGCTGCCCCCTTGGGCTTGCTCTGAGATGCTAATTGCAGCCATACCAATCGTTGAAATCTCGTGACCAAAAGATGAGAGGATTTTTTGTTTGTAAAAGCTTATGGTTGGTTTCTGTATGGTTAGAATGGCCCGGAGACGTGATCGAGCAAAGGTTGAACGCCCAGCGGCCCAGGTCATGTCTTGCAGCACGGCCTAAGATCAGACAAAACCTATTGACAGACCTTCACTATAACATCCGGGACTGTCTGAGTCGCATTCCACTGCAAGCTTTCAGGTCGTCGAATAGCGAAGTCATCCTCGGTTTCGATGCAGGTGGCCTAGTAAGTGGGAAAGTGGGGTGGTTGTGCTGGCCGATGTGGGAAAACGATGGCCAAGAAATCTGAACAACCTATTGAACAGCACAGCAAGAACGTAGACGCAGATGATTTATTCTTTCTAAGATCGGGTTTAATCTAATAGGTAATCCGGGGAAAATCTGGGGTTGGTGTGGAGGCACTGTGTGATCAACATGGCACAGCTTTATGCCCAGGCCTCTCAGTACAAAAGGAAACAGCCCCATAGACCAGTGTTGTAGCTCAAACCACAGAACTATCTGCTTGCCTCGAGGCATCATGAGCCGTGTGTTACCTCATGATAAAGGGGATATTGACCCTGAGCATCTCGAAATTGTGCAGAATGATGTCGCCCGACAGCACCAGACCCACTATCGCCCCGTGGATGACGAGGAGAAAAGGATCGACAGAAGGGTCAACCTCAAACTTGACTTGATCGTCGTCAGTCTTTTGGCGGTTGAATTTATCGTGAGTAAAATAGCGAATACATCTAACGCGTTCTTTCCTGGGCTCACCCAAACCAGTTCTGCGGCATCGACAAAACCAACATTGGCTTCGTCGCGACCAGCTCGTTCGTCAAAGATGCGAACCTTTCTCCTGACGATATCCCAAACTCCCTGTCAATTTTCTCGGCTACTTACGTGCCACTTCAGCCATTGATGGTGATCCTAGCACGTCGCGTTGGCGTCAAGTACTTTTTGGGACTTCAGCTCATTGCATGGGGTGGACTTTGCATGTGTCACGCCGCCATCAGAGGCAGTGGCACGCTTATTGCCCTTCGACTTTTGATCGGTGCTGCTGAGTCTGGATTCACCCAGATCGGTATGTTTTACATGTCCACGTTGTATCCTAAGTATGATGTCGGCTTCCGAGTTGGGATGTTCACGGGGATGTACTCCGTCGCAGGGGCGTTCGCCGGAGTCTTGGCATACGGACTTCTGAAAATCAGCTCGCCCAGCATACACGGATGGCAAGTGGTCTTCTTGTTTGAAGGTGCTATAACGGTTTTTCTTGGCATATTAACCTTCTTTATTCTGCCCAAAAACCTTTCAACCGCCTGGTTTCTTACGGCTGAGGAGCGTGCTCACGCTATACGACGAATGGAGATTGACTTGGCGGGGACCCAAGAGGAGGGAGACATAGGTAGCACCGCTGTCGTCAAGCGAGATTTCATTGACGTCGCAAAAGATTGGAAGAAGCTTCTCGTTGTGGTTTGCAACATCACAACAGTCCTTCCAGTAACGGCTTTCACGACATTTCTGCCCCTGATAGTCCAGGGCATGGGGTATTCTGGCATCCAGGCAACTCTAATGAGTGTTCCCCCATTTGTAGTGTGAGTCGCTTTCCTACTCAATAACATGTTTTCCAGGGTTGGACTAACTGGCATTTCAGTGGTACTGTTGGTCTTCTTGTCATCGTTTGGCTGAGCGACCATTTCAAGGAACGATCTATGCACACTGTCGGCGGCATGTGTCTTGGTATCGTCGGTTGCATCGTCATGGCTACTTCAACCAACACTCAGCTTCGATACGGTTTTGCTCATGTCTGCATGGCAGGCGTTTTCGTTGGTGGTCCGCTGCTAGCAGTGTGGCTGGCGGGAAACACGCCGTGGAAAGGCACCAGAAGCGTCATGATGGGGATAAATGGATGGTCCAACATTGCCGGCGTCATCGCGGGACAGATTTTCAAGAGCAAGTACGCACCAAGATGTATGTCAATTGATCAAACCACGTACTCAAGGTTTTCCAGACTGACAAAATGCTAGATGAGGTACCTCTGATCATAACGATGGTCATTATGGCTTGCGGCATTTGCGGTCTGGTGTTCCTGAAATACGCGTACAAAATGGAGAACAGAAAGCGCGCAATTGAGATTGAAACGTGGGATGAAACTCAGTTTGCAGCTGAAGCCAGATCTGAGATACGGAGAGGGGACCAAAGACGCACCTTCATGTACGGAACATAGCTTGCGCTTGAAGCTGAGGAGTTACGAAAGACGAATAATGATATTCCCAAATCAGCATCCCAGAGATGTTCTCGAGAACAGTTGAGGCCCGGTTTGGTAGACACAGCGTGGTTCGAATAAACTTATTAAATCAATATCGCAATCAACCTTCAGGCTTTTGATGCATTTTAAGGTTCAAGAGGCCCTTAGTAAGGTTGTCCCCGTTCGCTGCTAATCGGTGGCCCTAGAACCCTGACCCGAAGCTTGGCATCGTGTTATCTATTCCGCATCAAGCATGGAAGCGTTTGCTATATAAGAAAGTTGGTGATGCTTCCTCTTTCCATGAAAAACTTCTTGCCTTTCGTCACTACTAGTCTAACACCAGTCAAGTCCTCGCGATGATCACGTTGAGGTGGAGCACCAGCGAGAGGTGCAATCACATCTCACAATCCTTACGAAGCTCCTGGAGCTCTTGGATTATCACACTTGCGAGTCAGGCGTCTGAGCGCGTAAAGCGTGGCTCGTCTACAACGGGCGTCTTCGACGACGAGCAGCGCGCAGACAACGGGTTCGTCCGCGTGGGATCAGATGTTTGTCGGCAACGCCCAAACAGAATATGGGGCCAAGGGGGCACTAAATTACAATGAGTTAACATGATACAATGAATGGCAACTGAACGAAACTCGCGGGGTTCCGCTGACGAGCAAACGCGACTGCACCCCACATATTTGAGTTCAGCATGGAGACAGTTGACCCCTGACCAGCTCAGAACATAGGCGACAACTAGCTCAAGACGATTCACTTGAGTAATGTAGCCCGTGTGCACAACTCCAGGTCATGGCTTGGTGTTCTCGGCAACATGATCAACAGGGTGATTACTATCAATTCCAATCAAGGAGCCAAGCGACCCAAAGAGGCAATGTAACGGTGATAAGGCGAGCGAGTGAGTATATATAGGCTTGTATGTTTCGCCCAAGAGAACGGATGACATAGTTCCATAATCATTCTCTTTCATCTCACCATCTTTCAAAATGAAGTTCACTCTCGCTTTTTTGCTTACCCTTGTTGCCGCCGCCTCTGCTGCATCTGTCGATGTCAGCCTGGTCCAGAGGCAGGACAACTGCGCTTCCAAGGGAGGTAAGTCTCTGTAGAATCTCCGAAACTCGCCTCGACGATCAATCTAACAGTGAAAAGCCAACTGTGGCGGTCCTGGTGACCGTGGGTGCTGCTCTGGCACAACCTGCAAGAGCACTTATGCCCCCGTTGGTGGTGTCGGCATGATCTGCCAGTAGATCTCTCAACTATAGTCTATAGACGTACGTATGACACGATTATATCACCATGACGACACATTAAAGCTTCAAAAGAATGGTACTGACTTTTCTTTTACTTAGGTGCGAGGGGTTACATGATGGTTCACAGTTGGGGGTAAAGACTAAGACGGCGCGTCTCGATAAACGAAACCATTGCATCTCCTCAAGGCTAGGACCTGAGAGTGAAATTGAGTTCAGAAGCTGCATGAGACTATAATTTTACATCAAATGCCTTCCCTAAATGGAATGACTTCCAGCCTCCGTCGTTGTAACTCTTCAGTTGTCGTTGTATCGAGACTCTCACCCCAGTAAGAGATCAGATGAATATGACAAAATCATCCTTCAAAGCCCATGAGGTAAGAACAATAAGAGCAACTGGCCTCCGGTAGAAGAATTAGATGCCGTGCTATCGTCCGCTCAAATTTTGACGGGCGTCAAAAATGCTTATGATTGTAACGGGAGGAGCCTGGGTGCGCAGCACGTTGGTTCAAGGGCCTGTTGTACTTATCTCGCTTCAGGGTCAGCGAGTGCACTGCCAGTTGCAACGATTGATTGGCGGCTATTGGCCCGCCGCTCGAGAATTGACCTAGCCAACCAAAAGGGGGCCACGACTCGTGGATCGTCTCCCAAGCGCTCGACTTGTTCCAGGACAATACCGAAACGGAATTTATCAACGACATGTATACATCGTGTGGCTAGCGGTTATGATCCCGGAGTCTCTAGCTACAAATCGGAAGTATCTCTAAGCGCTGCAACCTGGACTTCCCGAATCAACCGAACCACCGCGCAGCACCATTCGTGTCGGCCTCGTAACGCAAAACCTATCCATACACGATCGCCAGCCTAAGACTTGGGCCAACAAGTACAATTGATATCACCGCAACACCTGCCGTTGAAAAAGTTGGTTTTCAAAGCTTGTTCACCGACGTCTTTCCCTACCATATCTCTAGGCACCTGAGTGTTATTCAATCTTCCGCAAGCCTTCATTCTTGTGAAGGATTAATCGCTGTGTTTTCCGGGTCCCCATCCCAGTAGCCTGTTTTCCCTTCCTGAAAAAGGTTGGATCTAATGATCCAAGACCGTATTTCTAGTCGAAGAGAAGGCGAGTTCTTATAAATTTCTTCTCCAACGTCAAGTTCAAGGTCATCCACATTCTGATCAAACCAACCAATGCGCTTCACCCTCTCCTCATCCCAGAAAACATACCCGCATGCCCTCAGCGGCCTGAAAGGGTCTTCCATCGCCATGTCATACCGATATCTCCCGTCGCCCGAGTCCTCGTAAAATTCCCCATGAGACCACTCCCAAATCTTCTCGACGGGAGAAATGGAATCTTCCAAGGCCGTCTCTTCTGATTTGACATGTCGTGTCTTACTAGGCATCCAGCCTATTCGATTCGCGACGAAAAGATTCTTGTACGTCTCGAAAGTTTGGTATAGCCAGTTGCAGTCATGCTCCAGAACTTTGCGACCGCCGAAAAGCAGCCACCGCTCATGGAAGCTTGTGGCATGCAAAACCCTGTTGACGTGCACCAGGCCACGAGACAATACCCACTCAACGCGACCATCTTCGTAATCATAAGCGTATCTCACTTCGTCCCAGCCCCATGATATGTCGTGCAGGGCGCAATCGTTAAAGACTGAACTCGACGTCAGCGTACTCTACTTGTGATTCAAGATCTTGGTATACTGAGATCAGAGAGTACATACCAGGTGCAACAAGGCGGAAAAGCGATTCATGCACGCTTCCAACTTGTTCAATTTCCCAGGACGGAGAGGATTCGAAGAACGTGGTCCATTCCTCTCTCACATCGTCCGCTGGATATAAATACGCACCTAAAGGTGGGAAGATGTTGCAGTATGTCTCAAATCGATATAGTGCTCGCTGGATGCGGTCAAGTTCGGCGTCAGAAGGTGCTTCCTCATGCCCCTTCTTGACGTGAGCCGCAAGGTTATTCAAGTACTGCTTGCTAATTGCTTTCGACAGATCTACCACGTTGTTGCGCAGCTGCACGGCGGCAATCCCTTCGGAAAGGCTCCAGTCGAGAGTTGTCTCCGGGTCGCGCTGGAGAAGATGCTTTCTAGCATCAGTCAGCTCCGGCTGCGACCGACCGGAGGCAAGCAGTCGACGTGCTCGAGTGATCCGAATGACTTCGGGGCGAGAGGAAAGATCGAGCTCTCGGTACAAGATAGAGTCAAGCAATGGGGTCGGAAACGAGTGGAATGCGCTATGCAATGTGCGACACGATGCGACTGCAGATAGAAGGCTGTTTAAATCGAAAAAATGCGATAAAATAAGTCTCAAGAGTTCCTGAGGGAGAGACGAGAGAAGACGCGAGTTTGAGGGCCCACTGAAGTCTGCCATTACGATGCTTCGAAGCTTTTTCTTGGACCGGTAACTCGGGTGCGTGAGGTGAAGTTTAGAGACGAATGTTTGACGTGAGAAGTTTATGGCCCTGCGATTTTAACACCACTGGAAAGTTAGCTATCCGACCCTGTTGGGTGCTTTTGTCCACTGGCGGCTAAACATCAATGCCTCCAACTCCACCAACAGCATCCATGTTGGCTGCGCCTCACTTTACGCGCTCATTCCATAGGTGACAATGATAAGGTCGCCTAAGCGCGCGGTCAAATTATCAAGTTTTCAATTCTAGACACGAACCAACACGGGCCTGAAACTAGGATTGTCATCAGATATTACCCACGCTGGAGTTCTGCGCACCTTGCCCGTCGATTGCCCAGACAATTTCAAGTTGGGGCGGCAGGCTTCCAACGGCCAAACGGTTAACAAACCTGGCCAACTCGCCATGTTGAGACCGGCGCTTACCTGAAGGTCGACCAAACCAACACATCCGAGATGTTCTCCCCGGTATACAGTAGACAGGAAGTGCAGAAGTATTTCAAGTATGAAGAGGTCCAATATCCACACGCAACTGAAGAGCATCGCACAACATCCACATCAGCCCAACTTACTTGATTTCTTCTACAATCTTTTTCAATATCATCAACAATACCTGCATCTTAGACATCATGGGTTCCTCGAGTTCCAAGCAGAAACATCCCACCTGGGGTCCCGGCGGAAACCCGACCAAGACTCAGCAACCTGGTGGATTCCCGCCGGCCACCTCAATTGCCGTCGCGCCCGTCACTCATACTGGCTAAGCCCCTGTGTGGAGTGACAAAGGCTCCTCGCAGCACAACGACTTCTATCGCAACAACACACAGCACCTTCGAACGAATGGTGCCCTAGATGTGTCCAAAATGCCCCCGACGGCACCGTTCCGTGCCCAGTACGAACACGGAAAGCATCTTGACGACCGAGCCCAAGCTCTAGATAAGGAAATGAAATCGTACAAAAAGACTGCCAACCCTCAGGGCAAGGCGGAAAAGAAACGCGGCAACCCGAAATATGGTGGGAATCCACCGGAAACTCGTGAATGGCATAATGGGGCGGCTGAACGCCTAGAAGAAGCCGGGCGGACATGGAAGGCGTAAGTCACTGACCTTCGTCAATTATCTTTCTGAGTTATTCATCTAACTTTGGTTGTTGCTAGGGCAGGAGACGCGCGGCAGAAGACAGCGCATGATTTCGTAGGGTACGACAGTCTTCAGGGGCACTTAGGACATAAACAACGCGTTGAGAAGTGCCACAAGTCTGGCGACAATAGATTTCAAACGGCAGAGACGCATAGAAAGGCGTTGGCGTAGACTGAGTTAGCTTTTGTAATTGATTTCTGGGTATTGGTTCGCTTGGAATTGATTATTGTACAGTTGTTGGGCTAAAATATGGTAAGGTATGTACAGAGGTGGAGGGCTGGTCCAAGAGAAGAGAAACAATGGTATTTCGAAAACAAAAAAATAATTCGCATCCCCATAATCATCTAAGAGATTGGAGTGGCAGCAATGTAGTTGCAGTTCTGGTTGTCAAAGGGGCTGCCGCAGCCAACCTTGGTATCCTTGTCGATGAACACTGCTGGCAGGTTGAAGTAGCACGTAGGGACCTTTCCCCAAGCCAGGTTGCTGAGGTCAACCTTATCCTTGTCATCTTCACCGTTGAGCGCGCAGTCAATGATGGCACGGTAGTACGGGTCACGGTTCCCAAGGCCGTACGAAGCCATCTTGTCGTAAATCTCGGCCTCGACCTCAACCCAGTCGTTGTCACGGTTCGGGTTGGGGCTGTTGCGCATAATGTAGAAGCAGTACTCCTCGCCATCCCTAAGCGCCATCCACTGGCGTCCCGGAGCATATCCGCAGTCCTCGCGCGACTTGACGTTGTCGCGCCTGTCGGCGACGAGGTGGAGCTTGGCGGCACTCATGACGTCGTTGGCGACCTTTGGCTTGATGTTATTGCTGATGGACTGCAGGGCGACGGTGACGGCCTGCTCGTCGTCGTCGACGAGGAACCAGCCGCCGTTGTAGAACTTTGTGATCTTGCTCTGGAAGGTGTCCCACTTGGGGGCCGGGAGCGAGTCGTACTCAGCCTGGCTGGTGCCGCCACCGGTGGCGATGCGGAGGGTGTCCTCGAGAGCGCCCGTGGCTGCCTTGAAGGCGTCGGCCAGGGCGGCGGAGATTGAGCCTTGGTCGATCTCGTCGGCGCTGTTGGAGGAGGCGAGGCCAGAAAAGATGCCGCTGAGCATACCGAAGCCACCAGCAATGGCAGTTCCCTGTTGTGGCAATGTGTTAGCAGAGGTACTGAAAACCTCACAGCCTCATCAGAGTTTGGCAGACTTACAGCTCCAGGAACCAGACCTCCAATCGCACCACCCATCGAAGCAGCGGCAGAAAGCCATCCAAGGACGTCGCCAGGGTCATCCTGGTTTCCTTGGAAGTCGGTCACCATCTGGCCGATCTGCAGACCGCTGATGAGAGTCTCCTTAGTGAGCTGTCGGTTCAGCTCGTTAAACTTGGCATGCATGCCCTTAACCGCTTGGAAGATCCAGTAGGAGTTCTTGCCAATAGGGGTCTTGCCGTATGCGTCGTATTGGTCATCGCATGTCATGTCGTTCAAGGGCTTACACTCGTTTCCAAGTGCCGAGCAGCCGGCGGCACCAGACTTGCCCGATGTGCCACCTGAGACGAAGTCTTCGAGGTTCTTCACCCAAGAGTTCTCGTGTTCTGTTCATTATACATTGGATCGATTAACATGATGGTTCATATCAAGATAGAGAACCTGACGCTTACCCCACTGAGTCTTGATGAAGAGGTCAAGTGATGCTCCAGAGTAGGTATCTTCCCAGAGCTTGTCGGCGCCCTCGGGGGTTGTGAGATCCCATCCTTTGCACATGGCATCCTTGCTATCGAAGGCATCCCGCTTGACGGAGACACCAAGCGGCGAGGCATTGGAAGCGGCCACAATGGCCAAAAGAGTGGCAGAAGTCTTCATGATCGAGGACTGATATGTGGCGTATCAGGCCAATGAAAGAGTGAAAGCAAGGATTATGGTCCTGAGAAAGAATGGGATGGTTGCTGGAGCTTGAAGCTGAGTTGATCTGTGAGAGTTAAGGATGAGGAGTGGCAACATTGGATCTTATTTAACTTGAACAACATTGACGTGAAGGGGACTTTGATGGTGAGATCACAATGGCTGCTTGAGACTCGAACTCGGTAAGGCTGTCGGCCATAATCGCGATGCCTAGAAGATTAATTAACGTCGAGATGAATTTTGGGGGCTGATGTGGATCGAACGTCGAAGGATCGAGCTTCTTCGGTAAAGAACAGGGACTTTGGTAGAATATTTGGTTCTGTGCCTGGCGAAGGATCCTCAACTTAGATTCTAGCCGCCTAGAGCACCCATGTCAAAGTCTAAAATCAATCCACGGCCACTTTATTGAGGGGGACGGCACTGCCCTTGGGAGCGGCCATCAATGCAACCCGTAAGCATCAAGAGGCCCCATAAGCTAATTTTAAAGGCGCGAAACATGTCAGCTTGCTCCACCATCGCGGGGGCTATGCAGGGAACCTGCAGCTGTGTTCTCAGGCAGTCATAAATCAGGGACTTTGGGGTGTTTTCGTAGAGCTTTCTGATTGTTGCCTGCCACTGCCGAGATTTAATCGCAGTGCACGATAGGCTCTGATCGACAGGCACGCTCGCTTGGCGACGGGAGGCGGCAATTGAATAGGCGAGCTGTTATTTTCCGAGCTCTTTGCGGAGCCCAGCACGACCTTCTTAGGGCCGTTATCCCCTGACGCCGTACAGGGAGGAACACTCCGCATTATTAGGCAGCTCAGAAGAGAGTAACATTGATTCCCGGGCGGGCCATACAAGCGAAACCGACATGCTCGATGTCGAGGACAGTGCTGATTCACTTTGTACGCCGTCTAGCCCCCAACAGTCTTTCAGAAGGTGCGACAATGTGTGCTGACGGAACTTCAGTGCGACTTAGACGCGGGCGTAGCATGGGCTAAGGCCAACAAGAATGGCTAGAAGGATCGAAGGCGCGCGCCTAACCCTGTCAACGCGAATCAAGTAACCAAGTAAGCATAAGGAACTGGGTCGCATGCGAGTTGTCCATGTCAATTCTTCGCGTTAATGTCAAAGACGCGAAAGATTCAACCATACCGATGGAACTATTTGGGTGAACATCTCTTGACCCTCCTCCAGCTGACCCGTTTCGGTACCACTCTACCCAATGGAGGCAGGTAAGACTGTGAGCCGCATTTACGCATGGAAATCCCTGTTGCCCTTAATAATGATGGTTTGAGGTTCTTCTGCTTTCAACCACAGTCTTAGCCATGCATCCCTCTTCCCTCACATGGGATTCATATGGCCTACTCCACCGCTCTAGTACCCACGGAGCCCTTTGTCAAAGGCTGCTGACAGAACTTCTCTCAAATCAACCTCGTCGAAACTCATGCTATGTTGGCGGGTTGTCAATGAATCTGAGCGCGTCGCTGTGCCAGTCCATTAATGTGGGATTCATCCAACCAAGCTCAACCATTCGTTCTTCATCCCAAAAGACGTAGCCGCAGGCTCTGAGACGAGCTGTCTCCATTACCAGGACGATTCGCTTGCGAGCTTCAAAGTTGGGTTGCCCTGACCACCTTTGGGTCACCCAGTCCCAGGTCCTACGTGGCCCGTCTTCAGTTGTATCCCGGCCGACTGGATAGTGAGCGTCTTTATGGGCCCCTGTCATTTGAGAGTACTCGATCAAACAGTGGCCTTCGTAGTATTCGAATGTTTCGAGTAAGAAGCCGCCGAAGTCGCAGACAGCTTCGTCAGGTCGGTCAAATCCCAGTAGATCATATCGTTCCGCCCAGGTATTACAAAGTGAAATCTCATTCATCTCTTTTAGCCCTCGTGCTAGTTGATATTCAATGCGTGCGTCCCCATAGTAAAGAGCAGTGCGACGGCCTTTGATGTTGTGTAGAGCCAGGTCGTTATACACTATTCATAGATTGTACCTTGGTTATCAACAATGAAACCAATGGGGCTCTGTCGAACATAGGGTTCCACCTATGAACTTCAAAACGAGAACTTTGGTTTCAATGGGGGTCAAGCCTACCTTGGGCAATAAGGCGCCAAAGTGACTCGTAAATACAGCCAAACTGTTCATTCTCCCATGGAGGGCTGCCAGCAAGGAACTGCATTTGCGCCTTCATCCCACCATCTAGATCGTCCACATCGTCTGGGTAATCGTGTTCAAGATCCTGATGCTGAGGAAACAAAATTCGATAGATCTCAAATCGATACAGCGCCCGCTGAATGCGGAGGAGCTCTGTGCAGGAGGCGGGCTTTATCTCCACGTGGGGGTGGATGGATTGAATACGTGCGAATATCTCTAATTCGATCCTCAATGATAAAGACTTCACGATCTCGTGCAGTTGGATTACAGAGTAGGCCCCACGCAGAGTCCAGCGGAAATGATGCGGTGTTTCTTGGTCCCGGCGTAGGAACTCGGCGAATGAGACGTTGGCTACCAACACGCGATCCTGAGACCGCAAGAGATCTAAGGCTCTTGTGAAGCGCGCAGCTTCAAATAGCAAGTCCTTCCCGATCTCTCGCTGGACAATCGCTGTGATGATGGGCGCTGAGAAGGCGTAAAACGCATGAAACAAAGTGCCGCAGGAGTGGACTGTCGAATCCAGACTGCCAATATCGGCGGAGTGAGACAAAATAATTCTCAGAATCTCTACAGGTAGCTCGGTCACTCGCAAGCGGCCGCCGTGGCTAGGCCTGTTCATCTTATTAGTGTATCTTTGAGGGTTGCTTTATTCAAGGTAGTCTCATGTGTTGTTGACGATGCGGAGGATTTGTTTTCGGAGCGCACCGGCCATTCGGCTTGTGATGTTCGCTTCGCAGACCAATCAACAGCGTTACGAGGAATCAGATTCACGTCTGTCTTAATATGAACAGCTGGCGCAAGCTGGCGACAGCTGAGTTCAGCCAATGTTTTTATAAACGTGAATGCGTCCATTTTTAATCGGGCACGACAATAATATCTGCCGTGTGGCAGCACGCCGGAGCTATCGGAGCTAGACCGTCGTTGAGACCCACTTATCCCGGGTCTGAACAGTCCGCAAGGGCCTTCAAATCGGAGGACTGGGCCTCATTCGCCGAACGCTTCAATTGATTAGAGTAAGAAGAGACCGTCTGCCTGTTCTTCTAACGGATGGAGAAAGTCGAAAGATGGCAAAAAGAGGAAGTACGTTGTCTTGGCAACCTGCGATTGCCTTGGAAGGTCTTGCTGCGCGGTTCCTGGGAAAACACAATGATGAACTCCGACACATTTCCAGAGGATGACTCAGATGTCCAGATGATAGAGCCGGGGTCGCTTGCAAGTTCTTAGCAAGCCCCGACTTGGCAGACGGCCAGCCTGATGAACCAACATGAACAACGCAGGGTGGCACCATTTGCCAGACATGAGTCTGGATTCCCGAACCGCCATGACGACTTTCGCTTGAACCCCTGTTCGCCCAATCTCCTGTCGGCGTTAGGGGTCTTGCGGTGTGGCTGACCGGGGGTTAACCTTGGCCAACTCATCACCAACCAAGAACTCCTCCGGCCAAGGGAGCATGACGTCATGTTTCTCACGCCCCCGCCAAGAGTGTGATGGCATCGAATGAGGTCAATGACTGAAGCGCCTGCAAAGCAATGGCCTTGGAATTTTGGCCTGCGCTGGCCTTGATGGTGTTTCTGTAGTTTTGGTAATTGACTATATCTGCATGAAGGGTCCCAGACTTCTGTCGGCTGCATCCGATCCCGTGTGTGTACCTACATTGATCACACAAGGATCATCCCCCGCAACCACCATCTGCAAGATCCAGCAGTCCACGAAACAATCGAAGAAAAATGAGACGAACTACACAGACATTGTTAGTTTCGCTAGCTGCTTCATCAGGACTTGCACAGTCAGACATATCATCAAAACGAGGTCTCGCATACAAGGGCGACGACCACGCATCCGACAACCAACTTTTGACTTCAGAGAAGTCATTGATCAGCTGGTACTATACATGGTCAACATGGCCAGCCACCAACCTCAACAACTCAATTCCTTTTGTACCCCTTATCCACGGCGTCGATGAAGCGGAAGATTCGTCACTCACGACAAGACTCAACAACCTCCCCTCATCATCCACTCACCTCCTCACCTTCAACGAGCCAGACGGCACTACCGGATCAGGCGGCAGCAGCATCGACCCTGAAGATGCCGCCAAAGCCTACATTGAGCACATCCTCCCGCTCCGTGACTCGGATTCCCGCAAGTGGAATATCAGCCACCCCGTGGTGACCGGTTCTCCGCAAGGTCTTGAGTGGCTGCGCAAGTTCAACGAGTCGTGTTACGACATCGACGACAATGGCTGCCCGACCGACTTCATCGCTGTGCACTGGTACGGTGACTATGTCGGTCTTCAGAACTGGCTTGGGTCGCTGCGTGACTTCTACAACGAAACCTCCCCGGACTTGAAGTACTGGATCACCGAGATGGCGCTGCCGCAGCAAGATACCGATGCAACTTTTGCCATGATGAATCAGAGTCTGTCGTTCCTCGACGACGCTGACTACGTCGATGGTTACGCATGGTTTGGTGCCTTCCGCAAGGATGAAGCCAACGCGTGGACTGGCAACAAGGTTTCCCTCTTCGACGACGACGGTGGCCTCACCGAGCTTGGAGCCTATTACTTGGGTGGAGATGAGCGAGGCTTTGAAGAGGGCCAGAAGGGCAACTTCGCCAGCTCTCTGTCCCCGACGAGAATGCTTCTTTGGTCTGCGATTCTGGCTGCTGTGGCGACAGTTTGGTAAAGCTTGCAGCTTGATCTTTGACGAAGCAAAACCAGAACATACTATGCGAACACGATTTTGACGGACATGATATACCTTTCTTGCATCTTCATGTGCCGGTCACATGAATGTTGACGTACGAAGACGAAGGATGATACCTACTAGAGCTTTCCTTCTGTTTCCGGATTATCGAGCGAGCATTATACCACAGAGATTAGCATCAAACCAATTGAGATCATACACCAGATAGTGTATTTGTCCTTCATGATCTGACACATTATATCCACTGGCGGACATTGCTGCCACAGCCAAAGTCCGCCATCGTGGCTGTCTGTGCGTGGCTTTCATAGTCCACTCGCAATTGCTGTTCCGTGATTGGCTGTAGGGAGACTAGTTTTGACTTTAACGGTCTCCGCCCGCCTGCTACCGGGGTTAAGCACGACGGGGAATCCGTATTCGGGTTCTGTAGAGCAACGGAAAATGAAGTCTATACACAGCATATAGTTTACTGATATATGTGTCCGTCAAGCTGCCCTCACTTAGAAGTCTCCTGTAGCATATACTTCAATTTGCATTACTCTCCTCCCCATCAACTTCAAAGTCTTGCCAACAGTCTCCGCAGAATGCCGCACAGCAACACTACATGGTCACCGGAAAAGGACATCAAGTCTTTGAAGGGCAAGTCAATGCTCATCACTGGTGGCAGCAACGGTCTAGGAAGACAATCTGGTTTGGACCTGGCGAGACACCAACCCACAGAAATATGGCTTGCAGCCCGTAGTGCGTCAAGAGCCGAAGCCGTCATCGATGAAATCAAGCGACTGGATCCTTCTGTGTCCGTCAAATTCCTTCCGCTCGACTTGACTTCCTTCTCATCTATCCGAGAAGCCGCTCGCATCTTCTTGGCATCCGCCACTCGTCTCGACATCCTTCTCTTGAACGCTGGCGTCATGAATGTGCCTGTCGGCAGTGTCACCGAGGAAGGATACGAGATGCACTTCTGTACCAATCACGTCGGCCACGCCCTCCTCGTCAAGCTTCTGACTCCCCTATTGCGCCAAACGGCACAGAGCAGCGAGGTCCGAGTTGTCCTGGTCAGCTCTGTGGCGCACAAGTTTGGTCCGTTGGGAGGGCTGCAGTTCGATAGCTTCAAGCCAAAAACAGGTAACAGCGGCCTCTCTCCCAACGCTCTCTATGGCCAAAGTAAACTTGCGAACCTGCTGTTCGCGCGTGAGATGGCTCGCCGATACCCCGAATGGACTACCGTCTCGATCCATCCTGGAACAGTGAAGACGGATCTGCAACGTTCAGAGAGTGGGCCATTTCTGATCAAGGCATTTCAGGCCGTTGTGGTTCCTCTGATCGGAGTAAGTGTAGAAGAAGGGGCGAAGAATTAGTTGTGGGCGGCCACCGCAGATGGCGTTCTGAATGGGGAGTACTATGTACCTGTTGGTATTCCAGGGAAAGGCAGCGCACTCTCAAAAGACGAGAGTCTTGCAAGAAAGTTATGGGATTGGACGGAAGCAGAGCTTAGAGGTATTGAGCCTTGAAGCGGCTGGGTATGTTGTAATATCCTCACGGATGGGTAGTATGTACGCCTATTTGATAGACAATGACCCTTGCGCCATATGCCTGAAGAGAACATGAAATGTTTTCGAAGATGTTTCGAAAACCATTACAAGAAATCAAGGCCAATATCAAGGCTGTATGATGCCTTCGAAGAACCAGAAGAAGGGGACAGTTGTGAAGATGCTGAAGTAGGCCACCCAAATCCAGACTGCCAAATTTTATCCTTCGCGTTGAAACGTCTTGTGAAAGACTCGAGACTGCCGTTGGAGCGCATGGACTTGCCGCTCATTACTAAATCATCGGCAGCCCCGTCTGGCAAGTGTACCTGAATGTCACGAACTCTGCAATTTTCTGGCAGGATTGGCGGCACGGGTGTCCCGCTCTTGCACTTCTTTGGGGCTGTCGAGGCGGCGTCGCAGTCCTTGGACAAGAGATCGTTGTAGAAGTTGGCTTCTTCCAGCCGCATGACTTCTGAAGCAATTGCAGCAGCCATTGGTGCGTCCCATATTCCCTCCTGATGTTCATCTGTCGCCAGAACCCCGATAGCCTGGCGCCTGATGTAAGGATTTCTGCATTTCAGGCCAACGAAGTAGAGGGGAGGGATGATGCCCATATCGGCCGTGAAATTGAAACCAGGATGGAGTCCGTATGCCATCTCTTCAACCATCATTGGCAGAGCGAAGTTCAGTAGGCTCTGCGACAGGCTTATGATGGACTCAAATTGCCGGAGATGTTTGTCATATATCGACTCGTTTGCTGGTTGGAGAGTCGTATCAACAATGATCTGGGCCATGGTGTGGTAAATCGGGATTAGGTGGTAGGCAACCTTTTCTTTGGATGATAAGTTCGTCCACCAGCTGCCTTTGACGCGATTAAAAGTTTGGAGCCAGACGCTGAGGTCATTCTTCAGTCGCTGCTGGGCACTGAGGAGCTCAAAAGCGTGCGAAACGTTGTCTTCCGGGGTTTGGCGCCGAGCTCGCTCCTGTAGTTCGTAGACGGCTGAGAGAATGGTGTCCAATTGCTGTCTCGCCCCGTCAAGTGAAACGAAAGAAGTCAAGACTATGATATCTAGGCGTGGTATCTGTGCAGAAAGCTTCGCGTTCTGTAGCGCGGCGGTCTTGACTAGCCTTGTTTGGACATCGAGGCGCAGGAGCGCTTCGACTAGGGCATCTGGTGGGGGGCAAATTTCGGAGTTGGCGTCCTTCGACGGACAGGGTAGTTGCTCAAGTAACTTGAGCCCGCTTCTGAGATGGGCATATCCAGTCTCGAAACGTCGTCGCACAAACTCTACGCAGACGAACAGTATGCAAGACGCAATGGCGACGCGGATAGACGTCGGACTTTGCGAAGACAGGTTTGTATTTAACAGAGTAATGGACTTGTTGTAATGGCGTAGGATGTTGCATTCTCTGGTGCCTTGGTCTAGAAGCCTGTGTTCATCAATCGTGGTGCCATTGAGCTCGATCTCATGCGCGGACGCTAGTGCCAGCATGGCATGCAACACTGCCGGCTCGGTTGAGCCCATTTGCAGGACGAGACTGTGCCAAAAACCGGAGTGGAAAACCCCGGTCAGTTTGATCGTGGTCCGCCTCATGAACCACTCAAATTGTCTCTTTTCAAAGTCCGATAGCTGGCTAATGGCTCCAGTGTGGGTGTTGTAGATGGAGATCGATAGACCTGGTGCTGTGGATCTTGTTTGCCGGTTTCCCCGGTCCCAGATCCCGTACCCATCGCAAGTTCTGCCAGTGAGGATGCATTTTCGACAGGCAGGCTTCGTTTCGTCGCATTTGATCTTGCGGGTTCTGCTCTACGTTAGGAATCCTGGTAACAGCTGTAAAGAGGATAGCTAGACAGGGTTTACCTGCAGGTTTTGCAACCTGTCTTCACTCGGACAATTGCCCGCGACTTGGGCTTCGATCCGCCCCGCACGCGGGTCTCGTCCACCATGACAAATCAACGCTTTCTTTCAGGAGATGCAGTATGTACGTGAGTCAGAGATGAGTTCGAGTAGTACTCAACTAGACCAAACACTTCGAAGCCGGTATGTTGAGAAGCAAGGTTCAAAGGAAACGGCGACGGGCAAGTCTGTGTGGGACAAGCCGGAAGACACTTGATCGCA
The DNA here is from genome assembly GCA_028654355.1 of Colletotrichum sp. SAR 10_99. Classification (NCBI taxonomy): domain Eukaryota; kingdom Fungi; phylum Ascomycota; class Sordariomycetes; order Glomerellales; family Glomerellaceae; genus Colletotrichum; species Colletotrichum sp. SAR 10_99. The sequence continues at coordinate 107,650 of JAQIUT010000041.1, forward strand.
TTCGGATTTAAGAAGCTTATTGGCGATTGGCCGGCTCGCAATTGACCAAAGGTGATTGGCTCGGGCTTTATGGAGAATACGACCGATCATCAACGAGAAACAGGGGATTCACCAATTAGACAACAAAACCTCTCGGCCTGGCTATCGGCCGAGAGGCGGTTGCAACCAAGTCACCTTCGGCACTGTCCCCGACTCAGACGGTACGGGCTTTGGTTACTCGACAGGTTGTCGCCCACGCGGGGAAAGTAAAATGCTAGCAAGTATGCAAATTGTGAAAGTCTTGGGCCTAATCACCGTGAATCTAGAACATTATTAATGCTGATGGGTCGGCACCGGCGACGTCACTTGTAGGCCCAATGCCTGCAGCCAAGCCCAAATCGCATGCGCTTACAGTTGCCGAAAGACATCATCTGATGCTTAAAAATCAAGAATATCGAAGGCAAGACCATTTAGTTTGAGGCTTCGTGTCAGTCTTGGCCATAACAAACTTCAACAGATGCCTCCTACGGTCAAGAGCACGGCTCCCATTGACAACATGATGAAAGCTGCCGTGGTCAAACAAGTAATAAGCTCCGAACTGTCCTCTATGATTGTAAATTTTCATTTACTGACGCTATTGTAAAGTTTGGTGTCCCGTGGTCGATAGAAGATGTTCCCGCTCCCTCTGCCGAATCCCTCGATGACCATGATATCCTCATCAAAGTCGCGGTTGCATCGTTCTGCCATACCGACATAATGGTATTAAATGGTGTCTTCCACGACAAGCCGAGCGGCCTCCCAGGATCCCACGAGCCATCTGGCACGATCGTTGCCCTAGGCCGGGAGGCTGCCAAGAGCTTTGCTGTCGGTGACCGGATCATTGCCATTGGGATTCGGGGTCCCTGCGGCAATTGCATGGACTGCAATGGTCCAGAGGAGTTCCAACTAAGCTGCAAGTTCAACAAGGGCTACGCTGGCATTTCTTTGCCTGGAGCCTTTGCAAAATACACCGTACTAGACGACCGCTTTGCAGTCAAGATACCGGATGAGCTGAGCTTCATCAAGGCGGCCCCGCTGACCTGTGCCGGATGCACTAGCTGGCGCGCTGTCAAGAGAGCGGCAGTCAAGCCAGGTGGTGGCTCGGCGTCGTTGGCAGCGGAGGGGGCTTGGGTCATCTTGCAATTCAGATTGCGAAAAAGCAGGGCATCAACGTCGTGGGCATTGAAGCACGAGATGTTGCTTTGGAATTGACAAGAAAGGCTGGTGCCTCGGCCGTGAATGTCAGACTTGGGAAAGACGTGACGGTGCAGCAAGTTCGAAGTCTGATAGGGTCGCGGGGTGCCGGTAAGGGCGACGACTTGTGCGATACAACAATCGTGCTTAGCGATGCCGAGCCGGCTCTTGAGACGGGCATGATCATTACAAAAGGGCACGGTCTTGTGGTTGAAGTAGCGCAGCCCAAGCGAGTCAACTTTCCGTTTGAAGAGATGATATTTAGAGACATCAGGGTGATGGGGTCTAATCTCTCCAGTCGATCAGAGCTTGCTGATCTAGTGAGGTTTGTTGTTGAACGAGATGTGGAAGTTGAGACAACCGTTTTCCATGGGCTACATAGCTTGCGTTAAGTTTATGAGCTGTCAGAATCTGGAGCCTCGGCGGGAAAGGTCGTGGTCGTTATAGACGATACCCAGGTTTAGGGTTCATCCCAAATTTTACTGCTATTGGACGCAGAAAGGATTAAAACCCCGCCTTACAAATTCTACAACAATTCCGTAAGGCTCCAAAAACAATTGCTGTTGATTCCACGCTGCTTTCAGAGACCGTGATCAGTCGTGATGGGTATGTGGCACAAGCATGTCTCGATTAGTCGCGGATGACCATGTCTGTGGTCATAGAACGCCACCATCATGTTCCGGAATATCGGGCGGAAAATCGGGAAAATGCTACCATGAATCAGAATTAACACTATCACTAACCCGCACATCTTACAAAACCATTACACGAAATACACAAATTGTAGACTCGAAAGAGATGAAGATTGTCATTCTGCAGATTGCCTCTATCAATGGATACCTACTGATGAGAGACGTGCTACCGCAACTTTATCGTGGAACTTTTGGGATCTTGTCTCCGATTGCACAGAGTCAATCGCACCTCGCGCCCAAGTCTGCATTGTAGCGGCAACAATTCCACATAACTGCTCTATTAGAGCTCTGTCAGAACACAAAAGGACTTCTAATATGGAGCAAGATTGAGTCACACCGAGGAACTTGCTGAGCCGCTCGAATTGGGGATCATCCCGAACCCAATCGGCATGCCGAATCTGCCTCCTGTGGGCTCTCACTGGGGAACACCGCCCACTTCACGAGGCAAAAAGACCTTACGTTTGCCTTGTAGGCGAGCACTGGCCAAGCCTCGGCCGAACTTTCGCTGCCGACTGATGAAAATAACACTTTTTACATTACAGGCAAGACCTCCGATTGGCCAGGGCCACATAGACTCTAGCGAGAACGAGTGTAAGAGATCGCCAAGCCCACTACGACCTCCGCCTGTACGGTAAACACCGCTCGCCTAGGGCAAAGGTCCTCGTGCACAAAGCGTCATGAGCGGGCGCAGAGCTGTATACTCCAATCGTCTTGATGTAAAGATCGCTTGGAAATCTGAAACCATGCGGCCTCAGCACAGGGCAAGCTCCCCGATCCCCAACACGATCCCCATTCCGCATACGTATACTAAGTTGCTGTAGGCCTAGACAATTAGTCAGATAGCGTAGATAGCTAAGGCCGTGTCGTTCGTCTGGACCATTAAAAAGCTCGGGCGATTTCCCGATTTCCCACTGATTATTGAGCTGCTGTGAGACGCCCTCATTGACAATGACCACGAAAGCAACGAAGATGAACTCAACAGCATCGACGGAAAATCACGGAAAATCAGGAGTTCCACGACGAGTGTCGAATTCTAGCCCTAGCGACAATGAGGCAGTAAATGAGCCAAGCCCCGAAGCTGTCAAGTTGGCTCCGGGACGTAGAGTGGGTTCTGGTCCTGGAAGAAAGCCCAAGGCGTGTAAGTACGCCTATTCAAAGATACCGAGTGATGACGCTAATCATCACGTTAGGCCTCGAATGCAAGAAGTTGAAGATGAAATGCGAAATATTCCCTGGCGATAGAAAATGCAGGCATTGTCTTCGACGAAAGGTTGACTGCATCATCAAAAGAACATACATGGCCCAGGCCGACTCGGAGGAGTCACGAGCTCAGAGCTCGCCAAACTACGAGTGAGCTATCAAGGGAAAGCGCCGTATGTACTCTAATACTAACAACTCAAAGAGAAAAGATCGATGCGATGCGAGAGGAAATCCAGCAAATGAGGCATTCATTGGATGCTGTACTGGGCAGAGGACAGAATCACAACTCCACTGAGAATCACCAGCTCAGTCAACAACCAGAGAATACAAAGAAACCCGACAATCAGTATGCATTACATGTTGAAGCGACGCCGAACATTTCGAGTCCGCCCAAATCGTTGTCCGCGCGGGATGGCTCCGCGCGGGGAATGGGGGGGCGGGATGCCAACACGCGATTGGCCATGACCCGCGAGGATTCGCCTAACCCAGTTTCTGATGATGATCAACACTACGGCCCTGAGACATTGGAAGAACCGATGGGTAGCCTCTACGAGGTGACGCGACTTAGGAATGTCCGAAGTAACCAAGCAAACACGCCGCAACCAATACCAGCCGACGATAGCAAGTTGGATGATTTCATATCCCGCGGAGCTATATCTGAGGAGAAGGCCGAGGAGTTGTACAACATGTAAGAAGTATCCTGCCCCTCTGTCTTAGCGGCCATCCGTGATTTTGCTCGTGGTCACTGCTAAGGCAACTCGCTGACCAATTTCCGTTGCAGCTTCCTCAAGACTCTGAATCACTACCTCTGGGTTGGCCTCGAACAGGTTCATTCATCATGGACATCGGTTCGCAAGTCGTCCGAACTCCTGGCAGCCACCATTTTGACAGTCACTGCGCTGCACATACCAACATCGTCTGACATCTTCGACGTCTGCTACAACGAATTCCTCTCGCTTGTGTCATCGTCCATGTTTTCTCGCTATCACTCAGTCGACGATGTTCGCGGCTTGTGTATATCAGCTTTTTGGCTGTCCGAGCACTCTTGGAAGCTCACAGGCCATGCTATACGTATTGCGACTGAGCTCGGCATCCACCAATCCTTCATACAAGCACTCGAGGGCAATAAAGAAGACTTCTTGAGGGCAAGGCTCTGGTATATGCTGTATGTTTGTGACCGCCACTTCAGTATTGCTTATGGACGTCCTCCAACTGTTGGGGAAAGTACACAAATACGGGAGTACGAGTTATTTCTATCTAGCCCCTTCTCTGGTGTGCTTGACATCCGAATCCTGAGCCAAGTCAACCTGATGCAGATCCTGACCCGCGTCTACGAACGGTTTTCGGAACGCCCTCTGTCGACCATGGAGAGAATTCGCGCAGCAAACAGGAAGGGCCCAAGGGCCAACGGATCAGCAGAAGCCAAATCACCGACGAAAAGCTCTGCCGCAATGCTTGCGGAATCTGACTTTGACACCCTCCGAAGCTTCAACGTCGAAGTCGATCACTGGCGGATGCGATGGTACCCTCGACAACCACCGAGCCCTTTCATCGGACAGTTCACAAACAAGGGCGTCATTCTGTATTCATACTTTGCCAAGCTTCAGATCAACTCCCTCGCCATCCGCGGTGTATCTATCAGTTCCGATAAGCTGTCGACCGAGCGCAAGGAATTTGCAAATATGGCCATTTCAGCCGCCTCTGGTATTTTGACACTTGTGCAAGAAGAGGAAGATTTGAGGCGAGCCCTAGTTGGCACACCCTTATACGTGCACACCATGATTGCCTTCGCAAGTGTCTTCCTGATGAAGGTTGCTGCCAAGTGGGGCAGCATAATGGGGCTCAACATAGAGTACGCCAACGTATCTCGCCTCTTGGATAAGATGATAAATGTCTTGAAAGAGGCAGTGAGTTCTGACAGACATATGCTGAAACACATCGGACAAGGACTGGAGAAGATGTTGGAACGCATGAAGACAGTTCGAATGCCTCAGGCAAACAACCGGAGAGAGGAACACAGGGACACGGAGGGTGACGCTAGTCTTCAAACGTTTGATTGGCATGTTGCCTCGCCAGGTCATGATGGGGGACTTGGCGCAACAAACCGAGGGATCAAAGACTCCGAAAAGGAGCAACTGGCTCAACCCGATTTCAGAGTTCGAGACATTCCTCAAATTTGGGAATCGTCATTATACACTGAAACACAACGAGTATCGGAGTCAGAACTGGAGGCTGTGGAACATGAGATGGCTGATATGAATGACACTTTCATGTACCAGGCCTTTGGTACCGGATCCACTGGAGATGTTTATAACATGCTTTCCAGCCAGTTCTTGTACTGAAGACATAAGGCCATACTCGCTCTCGGATAAAGATTGGAAAATTTGGTTTGAAGCAGTAAGTACAGCGCCAGAATATTCATGTGTTTCTTTGAAGTTGGGCTTCCTGGGGGAAATATCCCGACAGAGACGGACAGCAATGAATTATCCGTGTCATCTACTTATGTTGTTCCCAATCTTGGCGGGTCTTGACCCAACATTTTCATAGCAATGCAATTCCAAACGCCTTGGTTTAATTGTTGTAGGACAATTCGATCTAGACCTCGCAAGCACCGGCGAATATTAATGAAAGACTAACGCATCATCCAAGGGGTCTTGCCATGTCATCCCGGTGTTCACAAGCTATCTTGGTGCCATGCGGTGGAAGCTTCTCGGGTAATCTTAAACAGCAGGGACCTTTGACATGAAATGTGACTGAGACTTTCTTGCCCTGAATGCCTGAATCTAAGCCACATGCTATCGGTCGCACTGTCTGCACGAAAATTCGATCATGAAGGGTGCCTGTCTGACGGAGTCGAAGCCGTAAGAGCGATGAGGGAACAAAACCCAGTTCCACGGGGCAACGCCAGGATCGATTGAAGGTGGACAGTATATTGAATCCCGCCCACATTTCGTCATCCAACGCTCTCCCGCGCTATGTTGGAAGGCCATGACGTTGCAAGGACAGTTTTGCGAGGTATGTTGTCGCGGCCCCTTCCGCAAGATGTCGCTGGTTGAGAACCAGGTGTCCTGGCTGATGACAGCTTCGTTGCCGACATCGAATGCCATATGTCCATCATTTGCGAACCCAAAGAAATGCTGTCTTCTGGACAGAGTTGCGACAATACTTCCATTTGATGTGTCGAGGAGAAATAAGCGTGTTCTTGAGTATGGTTCTTCGCCAAAATCATCCTGCATTTCCACACTCGTCATTCTTACAGACCCGGACCGTCCATCTGAGACCTCGCCATTGGAGACAATTGAGGTGTTTGATCCATCTTCAGATCCATCTTCAGGTGCAAAGTTCTTGGGTAGTGCCAACACAGCCAAGGCTGCCACGAAGTCTCCGGATGAATCTAGCGCAAGAGATACGAGGAACTCCACTCTGCGAGACAGAAGGCTTATAGTCCAAAGTACTGCACCAGTGTTTGAATCCATAAGCCTTATCTCGCAGCCGTGCCCTACGACAATTTGCGTCCCGTTGCGTCTGAATTCCATCATCATCATCCCAGTCCTGGCACTATCAGAAGCTTCGAACATCTGCAGCCAACGATCGGCACAGAGCGGCGAATTCCACATAAAAACCCGCTGCTTCTGGATGTGTCCATTGACCATTGCAACATACGATCCGCAGGGCGAGAAGGCTAGCTGCCTGGCATGTACCACTTTGGGATTATCCAAAGGTTCATACTTGCAGGCTGCAACTTTGGATGCTACTTTATATTCCGCTGAACATTTCAATGCGAAGGTCTCTGCGAATGACCCAACAGCAAGGTATGCGCCATCGAAGCTCCAAGTAATTGCGAAATCGTTACGCGTTTGTCTCGATGTGCGCCATGGTGTATCAAGAATAATCGCTTTGGATCCCATTTCTTGCTTCTCATTGGCATGCCACAAAGTCACTTTACCGCGTGCTGACACAATAGCAAGACATGTACCGTCCGGCGATAGAGCACGGTGTGAGCCAATGTAGTCATCACTGCCGTTTGAGCAGCAAGATGTGCCTTTGGGATGATCCAGGATGTTGACAGAGACTATTTCTACCGTTTCGTAAGTGTATGTGACAATGTGCTGCCCATCCGGGGAAAATGAGAGGCCATGACATGGCTTCAATAAATGGGCTAGTTCTGGTGAATCTTTCAAGGGATTCCAAACTGCTAGAATCTTGTCTTGGCCAGTGCATGCCAAAATACCCTGACGGCTCATGTCGGGTGCGCGACAGTGGGATGATTTGAAGGTTGACGGTGATGAATCCAACACAGAAGTGAGATCCCAAACGAAGGCTTCTGTGACAACATCATCCCAAACAGACTGGCCATGCTCAAGTGAGGCAAATGTTGCAAAAAGGAGGCCTCCGTCTGAAACTGTTATGTCAACAAGCAGTTTTTCATCAGGGGCTGAAAACTGTTTGAAACGCTTGCCTGAATCCGCGTAGTGGACAATGACAGAGTTCGGCTGTTCTTTGTCGATGGTAGCCAGGAACTTCCCATTCTGCGAGAAATGGACCCGATGACGAGGGGTTATGCTGAAATCCCATTTTGCGCTCTCAGAATCACTGTCCGCCGGATCCCAGCAAGTAGACAAAGTGTGGATAGTATCGAAAGTCTCGTTCATTAGATGAACCATTCCATCACTGAGTGCACAAACGATTTTCCCAGTGGTTGCAGCAGAGAGGTAAAGAATGCCGTGCTCTCCAGATCCCAAGCGAAGAATGCTCTCGGAACGTATCACCCAATCCCAGATAACCACTTCTCCAGAAGCTAGACCGATGGCAACGGTTTGATGATTTGTGAAAGTGATACAGTTCGTCCGACTGGTTAATTCTCTTGGATAGCTTGCCAGACGAGTTCCTGAAGCAGCATTCCGAACTTCTACCTCCTCATATGTAGCGATTGCGATGTTTTGTCCATCATGAGACCAGGCTATAGCTGTGACATTTGACTTGAACTGGTGTAGAGTGCGTGATATTGAATCCCAGTCTTCGGCAACTTCTGGCATTTTGATAATCCATTCAGGAACGTCAGGTAGAAACCTTTGCTTCACTAATGAAGCTTTAGGTGCAAATATCAAAGCAGAAACGTATGTCTGGCTTGGAGCGAGATTGATGGCATATTCGTTTTCCGCAAGAAAGCGCCTGGCACCTCTCACAAACGCCAAAGCATCTGACTGGCTCTTGTACTCTAGGCTGCGGAATAAGCCCTCGAGTGTCACAAGATCTCCGGCTGTTTGCGTAAGAAGACCTAACCAACCGATTGCCTCTAGCCAATAGAGTAGATATTGTGTAATGAAGTTTTGAGCTTTGATTGCATTCTGTAATTGAATCGTGCTACCAGACTCTTTGAGGTGCATGATCCAGTAGCGACAAGCGTATTCGACAGATCGAGGGATTTGCTGTCGCACCTTCCTGTGGGGGACCTGGTCTCTTCGGACTCCTGGGTCATCCAGCTGGCAAATATCGCGTTTCAATCCAAAGTCGGAATTTTTACTTATGACTTGCAAGCAGCAGTCGAAAAGTTCTTTGTGCTTGAAGGCTCTGTCGATCCAGAAGATATTCTCGCCGCTGGTATCCTGTAACAGATACTCTCGAAATGACAGGTGGAAGAGCCTGATTGATCTTTCCGGCTGATCAGCTTCAGGCACGTCCAGAACGGAGTGAAGATTGTTCAAAAGGTATCGTATCTCGTCTCTCTTAGTACTCAAGAGCTCTCCGAGAGAATCGACTTAAAGTGGATCCGCTAGCAGTTTGATGGCGCCTACAACTTTTCGAAATTGTGCTAAGAGCTCCTGACGTTCGAAGCCGCGCAGATCTTCTACAAGTTGATCCAAAACTGGCTTGTATGTGACTTCCATGCCAGTCCGCAGGCTGTGGGATTGGGCAAGAACCTTGTCCAGTTGGGTTTGAGGTCTGAATCTCCGCCTTCTGTCGTTGATGAACTTGCAAATCGTGGAAGCGTAGATGAAAAGTGGAACAGAAACTCGGACAAGCTGCGTTACAGCGTCGTCCCCTGGCCAATCTTGGGCAATACCATGAGACCCACGCATAGCTGCAAACTCAGTCTCCACAAAAACCCGAATATCGTGTTCAATAACAGGCTGAGATAAGTGGTGCAATGCCACGTCTTGATGAGACTCGCTTGGCACGTCTTCGAGGAAACTCAGCCGAATCGGAAGTTCGGGTCTGCTGGTTAGGAATACTCGAACTTTGACGCTAGAGACCGCAGCTAGTCTTGCCAGGATATTGATAATGAGCCAACTATCGTCTTGGCTCCCACCAAGCTCCGGATGGTGTTCGAAGTAACACTCATCCAAAGCGTCAACTACAAAAACCAGTGTAGGCAAGATAATGCTGGAAATCTCAACGCGATTTAGTGGCTCAAGGATTAGTTTGGTGAATTGAACCCTCAGAGACCTATCCGGCAGGTCCTGATGTTCTTTGATGACTTCCAGGATAATGTTCTTGAGCTTCGGGACCCTCCCAGCGATCTGTCTTGCAATTGTGGTTATAAACAGCTTGGCCGAGTTGCGGCCTTCTCGAGTTCTGTCGAAAAAGAAGCTTGCAGCAAGCTGATTTCTATCTGCGAACATGTTCGCAACTGTTCTTGAGATAGTAGATTTTCCTGTGCCAGCTGGGCCACGCAGCCAAAAGATGCACCTTCCGTTCGGATCGTCTGCCCATTCTACGATATCGCCAAGGAGTTCTTGTCTTGTTTCCGGATGGCATAATTGCATATGCGCGTTATCGTAGGAGTCGAAGGCTACACCTTGGGCGCTCGGCAAACTTCTAATATTTTCCACTTCCTCACGCTGAAGCGCAAGACGCCTATGTGTGTTAGACTGGGTCTTGGACACATAAATTAGGGCTCACATACATGTGATCAACAAGCAAGGCTTGTGTGAAGTAGTCGTTCCAATTGCGTAAGCTTTCAATACTCTGAGTGACCTCTCCTTTCGCGAACGGCCATTTGAGTGATTTTCTGATCATTCTCATCCGGCTTCGGGTTTTCCCTGGATCAAGTCTTTTTTCCAGTTGTTCTAGCATGTCCTTGCATCGCTCCACGTCTTGACGGAATGTTTCGGAGGCTTCCAACTGTCTCTTGTGGCTCTGGCCGGTATGTTCGTCCATGAGGAGGGCTTCGATCTGCTTAACGACCCGAGCAAGGGTCTCCGCCTCATCTCTGAGCTTGCGCATGTCATCGTTGGCATGTCGTGCCTTGCGTATATACTCGCCACAGGCCGCTCCTAATTTGATGGAGAGATCAACGACGGCTATGACGTTTGCGACGATGCCGAGAACCTCCATGATTCCGAAGGCGACGCTTTTTGGCAGCCCGGTACTCCGTGTAAGCTTAGGATGCTATCTAGGCGTATTGGTGTGACTCGCTTGGCAACAGTAGAAACTGCTGAGGCAAAATACGTCAAGGTCGTAGTCTCCAGATACTCAAGAGGAATGCTATCTTCAGCAGTGAGGTGTAGGCCGCATCTACTCCTGGGGTGTCAGCAGGAGAAGGACGACGAGGAAATGACAGCACGGCAAAGAGGGGTTATCAGTCGCACCCAATCAAGACGGACCAAGCTAGGTGTACAATCCCGAGAGTCCTGGGGCATAAGTACATCAAAATACAGGTTATCTACAATGTATCCTCTGTAGCGACCTGCAGCCTGGTCGTGCTTGTGTGGTTACACAACAAGAAATCTGCCAATGAGAGAGGCTTGCCAAGAGATTGTCATCCGCCTTGGCAAATGCAATTTAGTGCCCCGAGCCAGCAATGATTCTGATTTTGAGTACAATATGTAACAGTCTATCTTCAAAGTTGGGGATTGTTTAAGAGGAACTATGTGTATTGCGGTATGGCTTGTATCATTGCCCGTCTCCCTACGACTCCGTTGCCCTAATCCTCTTCACTTCCTCACTCAATTCTCCAGGTGGTCGCATTGAAAGACACTGATGTACGACGCCTTTGCCATCCTATGATATCCAAAACTCAATCATGAAAGAACGCCCAGTAAATGTGTTGTATCGCGGAACTCCGTATCCTCTAATCATCGAACAGTCACCAGCCAAGGACGTTGAACCAGCTCTTGCGGGGGTCTTCGACGGCGCCGTCGAAGACCTTTTGGCGGGCGGCTTCGCTCTGGGGGTCCCTGTACTTGGCGAAAAAGCGGTCCATTTGTCGTGACTCGGTCATGAGTTGCGAGCGGACGTTCATAGCGATGGCAGAAACTGTGACAAACGCCGTTAGTGAGGTGCTTTGAAGTTGTTGACGTTGACTGGGAGACTCACCAATGCCAACGGTGATGGCAGCAGGAAGAAACCTGGCAACAGCCGGGGAGGTGGCGGGAATTCTGGTGGGCTGGTTGACCATTTTGAAGGTTGTTTAGTGGGTTGAGGTAGAGATGTGGGTTGGTGGTGGTGTCTGTGTAAGACTGGGAGAGATTGCCGAATGCTGTGTAATTGAAACACTGGAGATGTTTGCTTTTTGTGTGGTCGATGTGGACTGGAGTGCATAAGATCCGGTTCTCTGATCGCAGTCATGGTGGAAGCATTTATAAAATCGATCACACCTGCTTCTCCCGAGCGTGGTGTGGTTGGTTTCTTTGGGTTTTCGTGCGTTGTTCGTTGATAGTTCGAGGGTGGTGCGGTGCCCGGCCGAGTCTGGTGGTGCGGTGGTGTGATTGCGTCCCGATGGCGCGGTCCAGTCATTGTCTTTTTGCGGGTGGCTCTTCAGCAGCTGTCAAATTCGGTCTTGGGGACGCCGGAACCCCTGTCTGTAAGGCTCCTTCGGGCCATATGGGGATAAGATCTGACCCTAACTCGTTTGCTCTCCGCGCTATTCCCCGTTGGTTCGTCCTGCGTCGACAGCCTTGGAAGTGGAAGGATTTGGGGCAGATCGGAATCTTTGGGCCTGTATCTGGCCAGCATGACTCTGTCGGTGGAACGATTTCTGCCCGGCTGGCGGCGACCCTGTTCGTAAGCATGCGCCCTGATTCGTTGGGGTCCAGCGGCGCAGCATTTTGCAGCTTGGAAAGCGGCCTGTCCAGTCCCCTGGAGCAGATCAAATGGTACGTTGAGCAATTACGGTCGGCACGATGCATTGATGGATGGAATCATGGACTTCGCCGTGCAGGAGTTGACTTGGCCAGCGCGACGTCATGAGGATTAGTAGACGCTTCCGCGTCTTTCTCTTGTGGTTCTCTTGATTCTGCCTTTGCTTGTGTTTCTGGTGTTTTCCGGAGCCGACACCCTGATTGCAAAATTTGCGGGCGTGGCTGAATCAGTTGGTTCGGCGGACCCGATCAGGAGATTTCGGGCCTTGCCGGCCCCTTTGCGTTCACGTGCCTCCTGACAGCCCATCAGGCACTTCGATTCAATCAATCACTGTATTTTGTTCAGTCTCTAATGGTATCTTCGACATAATTCAATGCTTCATGTTGATAACTCCGTGCTCCTTGCCTGGTCCACGTTGGTGTTCTTCTTCCAACATCGGTCTTTGCCAGGATAAGCTGTGACGCATGATGATCCAGGCAATCACTGAATTCGGCTGCCGTCTGCGGCACTTATCGACGAAGATGAGTTTTCCAGATATGGTTCACTAAACGTGTTTTGCGCTTCTTACACGAAGCAGTCAACGCCCTAGACATTGGATGTCAGACGTTAGATATTTCTACAGCAATTGGGTTTGACGTGAAACTTGACAGCTATGCAGTGTTCATCCCATGCCAATCGGTTGAAGATTGTGGAACTTCCCCAGACACAAGCGAGGTCCAGCACAGTGGTTGAGCTAGAGCAACGCTGCAACGTCCCGACAGCGCATTGTTACAGTGACGCCCGTGTCAACGGTCCACTGCATGTCTCATTCGCTACGAGAGCCAATTAACGCCACTCAGTCTATTGAGTTTACCTAGGCAGTCGTTGCATCGCATGAAAACATTGACTTTTGGCAGGTAGTTATATTTCTGTCTATCTATATGTTATTTTCTAACAGTATCGTTCACTTATGCTTGCACTTAGTGGGAGGGTATTCCACTGATTCATGCATCTTAGAATACAAGCAGCAAAGCCACAAGAGGCAACTTTGAAGCCTATGGAGGCTTTTGCCCTCCTGGCAAGTAGCGGAAAGTGGGCATCATGGGCTTACATTCGCCGTGGTCTCTCTTTCTTTCATTTGCTGTATTATTATATCTGTTTCTGTCTTACTTTACCCTCTTTGGTGCACCTGTCGTCTCTATCAGCGACCGATAGACTGCTTGTCACACTTATCCCATCGAGATATTATTTTACGGTACCGATGATTGCCTCGTGATTTCTTATTCATTTCACATTTCCATCAATTGTAAAGGCACATTGTGGTCTCAGAGCAATAATACCTTAGTTCTCAGTTGCGCATGCTCACCAACGAAAACCCAAAGGTGTGTGTAGGAATCAAATGTTGGTAATTAACATTATGTACAAGAAGAAGAATGGTTTCGACCTTGCGGCATACTAATGCTGCTATTCGTCTTGTTGACCTGGCATGAGTTAGGAATTATCTGTGTCCATGGATGCGAAGTGCCAATGGCGTTGAAACAACGATGGCGGTGCCTCAGCTTAGCCAGCCTGAACAGTGCCAGACCAACTTTGCTGCGTCAAAGCAGGGTGTGTTGTAGCAGAGCCAATAGTCCTCTTACTGCACCCCTGCTTCACCGGAACCTTGTCGAAGCGATCAGCAAGCCAGGGCAGGTAGTCCACCTGCGCAGCCTGGAATGCAGGATCATGGTCAAGTTCAGGGTAGAGGAGCAGCTCGGAGGAAGACTCTGGGAAGCTCTTGCAAGTGGCATCAAAATCCTCTTCCATAGTGTGAGAGTAAGTCAGGGTGTCGTTGACACCTTGGACGACAAGCATAGGAGCGGCTAGTGCATGCGGTCCAGCTCCGTTGTAGCGGGTCTGCCAGTCCACCAAATCGGGGTGTGTGAGCCAACTCGTGTTCTTGTAAAGTTGCTCCACTGTCAGCTGGCCAAAGACGGTACCGCCAGTGGGCAGACAGCCTTTGTCTGAGATAGGAATGAGGCTTGCGACGATGTCGCTGACGTAGTCTTCGACCTTGATGGAGCTGTACAGCTTGGAGACGGACTGGAGGCAGTAGACGGACACAACGTCGCCGACTGGGCCCCCGTTGGCGCGCTCGAATGACTCGGGGATGAGACTGAGAGGTCGTAGAGCGGGAGCAACCGAGACCGCGCCGATAAAGCCGCCGCTTGCCTTGCCATCTTGGGCTTCACGCTCGTTGGTGCGCCATGCCGTCAAACCGCCCTCGCTGTGCCCGATGACGGCCCACTCTCTGGAGAGACGTTCGCCAAGGGCAGCACGCGCGGCTTTGAGGGCATGGGAAACATCGGCTGCGTGAAGGGCCCCGGCCTCGTACATGAAGCCTTGCGGGATATCGCTACCGAGTCCTGCGTAGTCCGGGGCGATGACGGCATATCCCGCCTGGGCCAATGGAAAGACCCCTTCCCACTCGTAATAGAGGGCCTTATGGTTCGTAGGGGCGCATTGGCGCTGAATTCCTGCGGTACCGTGTGCCCATGCCAAGGTACGGAAAGGCTTGTCATTTCCGAGAGGGTTTGCCCATGGGAGTAGGGCAAACGCTGTTGCGGGAATAGGCTTGCCATCGATGTCCTCGCTCATGTAGAAAAAGCGAGAAAGGGACATTCCTGCGGGGATAGTCCATATCTTGGAGGCCTGTGTCGCGGTAATGTCTTGCCATTTGACGAGGTCACCAACGGCGTAGTCCGAGAGGTTGGAAGGATTGGAGTAGAAAGAGTCGAGTTTGACATCGACGTTGACCCAGTTGCTCGTGTCATAGACCAACGACTTCCGGATGGCAGATTCGCAGTCTGCATCACAGACGTCGCGGAAATCAGCGGTAGCGACTCCGGAAAAGAAGAGAAGATAGCCTATCGAGGCTAACGCTCGGCTGGACAAGACCATGATCGAGTTTGGGACGTACTGACTGTTGCTCGATAGTGATGATGGAGTGATGTGGATGGCAAGAAGTCAGAAATTAGAAGAAAAAGAAGCTTACTTATAGTTCATCGTGGGCTTGGCCATCAGCTGAGTCCAAGTCTTTATTGTTCCAATAACTCCACCACGATAGGAACGAAATATCAAGAGATAGGGATGACCCAGTACCGATGCCACTGCCGACGTGATAGCCCCTCCCAACAAGGTTGAATATTCAGACCCTGGAAGACGATCCACGATGGATGGCATTCCTTTTTGAGGAAGCTGCAGCTGATGTGGAGATGCAATATCTAAGTCTAGAAGCGAATGGGACCTCATTGGGCAAGATGACTCGAGGCTTGTGAGGCTGATATCGTTCCTCACTCAAAAGGAATCTTCCTCCTGGAAACGAGAAAACATCTAATTGCCTATCGGCTTGTACTTAAGGCGACGTCCGCTTTCTATCGTTGAGGCGTGCATCAGGGAAGAAGATAAAGTTGAAAAGAAAAGAACAGGGAAGAAAAGCGAAAAACAAATAAAATGAGACTGTTTTCGATATCTTCAAGACTTGGCATGTGTATGGCGCCGCAGAGAATTGGTGAAAAGCTCGTGGGACCATTTCCAAATATGTCCGCTAACCCAATCCGGTAGGTCGAGCCGCGGCAAGGGGTTCGGGTGATCGTCGTAAAAGGCATGCGGGTGCGCGATGCAACCCCCCGCAGCGAGGTTTGCGGCGGCCGAGGTGTCCGTTGACAAACTAGTTCATACGGGCAGCCGATTCAGGCCAGTTACCATGTCTCGCTGCCGTGCGGGGAAAAGGCTGTTGACGAAGGTGCTGTCCAAGCGTAGAAGCCGGCCGAGGAACGGGAGGGGAGCGGGGCCGGGCGGGGTCCGCGTTGTTTACAATCCCCGGAGGAAGTCTGGGATGGTGGGGGCGGATCTGTCGGGACTTGTGGTGAGACAAGCAACAGTCGTTGGTTTTGTCTCGGATATGCTTAACTGTATTTGAAGAGTATGTATCTACGCACATAATCCTATGTGGGTAGTTCACCGTCGTCTTGGCAATGATACCATAAAAGGTGTGCTAATTATATGTACCGTATTCACGCTATTTAGTCCACGTTGGAAATGCCTAATATTCTAGGTCCATCGTACAGATATTATAATCCGAGCCTCATCGTTCAAATTTACCGAGGCAAGAATGCGTTCATAGCTTTTTCTTCGGTTTCGCGTTCGCCCCAGCGGCTTCTACCAAGTCCGGTAACTCAAACGGAGCACAAGATCAGACGGATAACATCAACCGTGTGACTGATATAAGAGCCGACGACTTTCTCCAAATGATCTGCAAAATCCAACTCACTACTCGACAAATACCACTTTCGAGCGACTATCGACATTTCAAGGCTGATCAATACTAGCATAATCATCGTCATCGGCAGCGCTGGAATTATCAAAGCAAAATGAAGTCGGTACGCGTAATCGGGCCCGGATCAATCGGCTGGGTCGACATCCCCCAGCCGAAAGCCGGACCCAAAGATATCCTCTTAAAAATGAAGGCTTGCGGCATCTGCGGCTCCGACGCCTTTTTCGAGGCCGTGGGCGGTGTTCCGCCACGCCAAAACTGCACCCCTCTGGGACACGAGCCCGCAGCCGAGGTAGTCGCCGTGGGGAAAGACATTGTCGGGCGCGATGTTGATGTCGGCGATCATGTCGTGATAGACACGATGGTCTTCACAGACGGATATCTAGGGTCTGGAGGCGCGCAGGGTGCGCTGAGCGAGTACGTCGTCGTCCGGGACTACGAGCCTCGGAAACAGCTGCGCAAGATCCCCAGCCATATCCCATGGCACGTTGCCGCGCTCAATGAGCCCATGGCGGTTGCACTGCGTGCTGTCAAGAAGACGAAGCCTCAGCCTGGGTGTAAAGTTGTCATCTTTGGTGCCGGACCGATTGGCTTGGGTTCCATAATGGCTTACCGCAGGCAAGGTGCAGGTCACATTGTGGTGGTGGACATTGTCGATAACCGACTGGAGAAGGCGACGCAGCTCGGCGCAGATGCCGTTATCAACTCAACCACAGTCGGTGATTTAGCCGCAAAGCTGGTCGAATTACATGGCAGTGGGACGTTTCCGTGGAGTCAAGGAATTCGCACAGGTACCGACATCTACCTCGACGCTGCAGGGGCGCCGCCCGTGCCGAAGCAGGTCGCTAGCATGGCAAAGTACGGAGCCACATTCTGTGTTGTTGGTGTTCACAAGCAGCCGACCGAGCTGCATTTTGGGGAGCTTGTCATGACTGAGATGACCATCGTTTTCAGTGTAGGGTATGTCAGATGTGGATCACCCGCCGTGCTGGACGTATCAGTGGCTGGCTAACCCTTCGGAACAGATATCCCGAGGAGATTTTTGAGGTGACAGACGACATCATCGAGAACTGGGAGAAATATGCAGAGATTGTGAGCGACCAGGTTCCATTTGAAAAGGCGACGGAAGCGCTGGAGCTGGCTAAGACTGGCAAGGCAAATAAGGTTGTTGTAGTTTTTGACTAAGTGATCGGAAATGACCCCGATGCACCTTTAGGCTGGATGGAAAACGCACTTGGTCAGTCGAAGAAACAAAACATTGCATCCGCAAAGCTTAAAATTCTCTAGTCAAGTCGTCGACAACCCATGCATGTGTAAAAAAGATGTGATTGGTAACTAAGAGCTGGTTTTCATGCTAGCATGGCGTTAAGATAAGCGGCTAGATAACGCGAAGCGATCTGCGTCAGCCTGGAGGCAGGGCTGGCCGTTACCACAATCCTTCCAAGCTCAAAAATGACCTTGTTTTAGCCTTCTCAGCTAGCTAGCTCAGCTGTGCCGCTGTAGTCTCAGCCCCGGCAAGACATCTCGGGCGTTGATGTTCAGTGACATCATGCACGTAAGACAGGGCAATCAAGCACTGCGCCTCGTGTATGCAAGTATCAGCATCCTCCGAGACAGTATCACTAGGTTGGACGATCTTGTGTAGCACGGCACAGTTTGATGCTGTGGCTTTTGGCTTGTATTTAGGAAACTGGTGTCCCACAAGACTAACGTTCGTGTCATAGGTTTCTTTCCCATGGCTTTACTATTTGTGATACTCAATTCGGCAAGATGAAGTGTTCTGCAGTTTTCAATTACAGCGTCGTGGCGCTTCTCGCGGGGAACGTGGCCGCGACGAGCTCGAGGTCCAAGATTGATACTCATGTTCATTTTCTGCCCGACTTTTACAGGCAAGCGCTGATGGACGCCGGACACAATCCGGGTCCTGACGGGATGCCGAGTATTCCGGTGAGTACCGCAGTCACCCGCTGAATGAAGTTGTCTAACACTCCTCAGGAATGGAGCCCAGAACGGCACATTCAATTCATGGATGAAAACCACATTGCAAAGTCAATTTTGTCCATATCCAGCCCCGGCGTCTACCTCTCCCCACCTTCGAAAGGCGCAACCGAGAACGCGACGAAGCTCGCTCGCCAGGTCAACAACTACGCATCGGAGGTCAAGGCCAAGTACCCAGACCGTTTCGGATTCTTCGCGTCTCTCCCTCTTCCAGACATCACAGCATCGTTGGAAGAGATTGACTATGTCTTTAAGTTGGACCCCAAGCCGGATGGAATCGTTTTCATGTCCAACTTCTACGGCATGTACTTCGGCGACCCAGCACTCGATCCAGTTTTCAAGGCTCTGGACGAACTCAATGTGACGATATTCGAGCACCCAACCACACCATGCACGGAAGCCCAGCATTTGACATACAACATTGACGGAGAAACCCCCGAGATCACCCAGGCAGAGTGGCAGGCCCTAAACCGGCCAGTTTCAAGTCGCTTGCCCAGGGCACCGACGCTGGACTTCCCGTTCGACACAGCCCGGACCTTCCAAGACATGTTCTACTCACAAGTGCCCAATCGGTTCACCAAGATCAAGTGGATTCTCTCACATGCTGGTGGTGGTCTCATCCCGACGATGGATAGGATAATCAGCTACAGCTTGCCAGAGCACAATCTCACAGAGGACGGGATGAAGGAGACGCTTACGCGCAGTTTCTACTTTGACCTTGCAGGGCCGTGGCCGGTGACGGAGGCTATTCCGCCTTTGATGCGATGGGTTAGCTACGAAAAGCTGTTGTTTGGTTCGGACACGCCGTTTACGCCGTGGATCGTTGCAGCTGTTAGTGCTGTGAAGTTTGACAAGGGCCTTCATGAGTTGTATGGGGATTCGGCTGAAGCGACGGCCGTGAGGAGGGGTAATGCTGAGACCCTATTCGGCTAAGAGTTGCTATAGCCTGAGAGCATGACCTGTTGTATCTACTCGAGTCGTGAGGAGCCAAACTTGGGTCACTTAAAACGCAACGAAGTATTGGACATATAGGAATCACCACAATGTTAGATATACCCCGGCTCGTTGCATCTCTCAAAGCATCACAATCTTTCACCACATCAAATGCAATACAAAGTAGCTTCACCACTCATGATGAAGTCTGTACTCTACATGTTGAGTGCCAAATCACTGAGGATTCGGAGCAAGAGCCTCAAACTCCTTCACACCAACGCCGCCAAACTGCCCATTACCCCCTGACGCAGTCAATACCGCACGAAGAGCTGTCGTGCTAATCTGCGTGAAGCTAACAATCGACGGATTATCCGTAACCGCCGTCGGATAGACCGTGCTCGCGCTAACAGCAACCCAAGCACCGCTCCCATTCAAATACTCC
This sequence comes from Colletotrichum sp. SAR 10_99, assembly GCA_028654355.1. Lineage (NCBI taxonomy): Eukaryota > Fungi > Ascomycota > Sordariomycetes > Glomerellales > Glomerellaceae > Colletotrichum > Colletotrichum sp. SAR 10_99. Next base: position 127,505 of record JAQIUT010000041.1, read on the forward strand.
AACCGCCAGCTCGCCGGGGGCGGCACGCCGATATTCGAACCGGCAGGCTGATCCGCGAAAAACACCATTCTCGCCCCGTTCAACGTCACAGCCGAGCTCCATGTCAATACGAGCGTATTCGTCTGCGGTGAGGCATTGCCGTTGTACGAGCTCCAATAGTCGGGCGGCAGCGGGTTGCTCGGGATCCAGCCATCGTTGAGGGACTTCGTCCAGTACTGAATCGGGGTCTGATTCACCGAGCTGGCAACGGCGCGGGTGGCGATGTTGCGCGTTGCAGGAGCGGCGGGCTGGGCGCGGCGGGTTTGCACGACTTTGTTGATTGCCGGCGGGGAGGCGTTGTCGTTCCAGGTCATGTAGTCGAGCGCGACGCTGCGGCGGAAGTGGCCGCCGCCGGAGGCGTCCCTGGTGTGGTAGACGAGGTGCCACTGCCCGTTAAGCTCGAAGGCGCCGGGGTGGGATGTGGTTGAAGAGACGATGTCGAGCATCACGCCGCGGAACGTCCATGGGCCCAGGGGGGAGGATGCGGTGCCGTATGCGATGCAGGCGTGGTAGGACGTGGGCGTACATGGCGAGTTGGTGCCGGCGTTGTTTGCGGCGTATAGCATGTAATAGGTCCCGCGCCGTTTGAGGAGCCAAGGAGCCTCGAAGAAGCCCGTGAGGCTGGTGACGGACACGGCTGAGCCGATGGTGGTCACCATATCAGTTGCAAGTTCGATGCCGCGAAGTGCGCCGAACGTGCCCCAGTAGAGATACACGCGGCCCGTATCATCGAGCAGGACCGTGGGGTCAATGTTCTGGATGTTGTTCGCCTGCGGGATCGTCTGCGACACAATCGGGCCACTGGGGTGCGCATCTGTGAAGGGGCCCCATGGGTTGCTCGACACGGCCACGCCGATGGCGAAGCGGTCAGCGCTGGAAGTCGATCGTTGGGTGACGGGTGCGTAGAGATAGAACCTCCCGTTTGGCCCTTGCACGACCTGTGCCGCATAGGCCGTTCCGGCGGCAGCCCATGAGAAAATAGACTCGGGCCGGGCGATGTTGGAACGGAACTGCCACTGGGCGCCAGCGGGGTTTGGGTTGCTGCTGCTGAGCATCTGCCACTCGTTGATCACGAACGTGTTTTGGTTCGCTGGGGCCTGATCACGACCGCTGAGGATGTAGACGGTGTTGTTCACCACCAACGGGGCTGGGTCGGCTGAGTAGTAGGAGCCATCGGCGATGATGGGATTGCCGGTTGATGTGATGGTTGTCTGGGCTGCTACATGCAACCCTTGGAGGAGGAGGGTGACAACGGAGGCGAGAGACCACATGGTGACAGGAGTCAAATTGAACGTCAAGAAACCGGTGCGGACGCTTGATCACCAGCAGACTGGAGTTTGTTGGAGGTTGAACACAACCTATATAGACCAATGGCAGTGGGTGTCTGCAATGTCCAAGTTGCTGAGCCAGTTCCAAGTTTGAGTTGGCGCAGCTATATGCATGCATGCGCTTCTCACACAGGAAGGTGCTCAACTACATACAGCCCGATTCGAACGCTTAAACGTCTTCATTCATAACTTAGTCTGGCTTAACAGCGCAAAATACCGGCATAGATCGACGTCTTGACCAGAGATGCTCCATCAAACCCGTGTATCCGGGGTGGAGCCACTGCAAGCAAATGGACGGCCCCCAAAGCCTCCGCCTCGGTAAGCTTCAGGCGGAACTGCAACCTCCGCCGATCATCTGCGTTTGGTGGCTTTGAAGATTCACCGTTAGAACGCGCGGGGTATTACTGAGCTCGGTTGCTCCTGTTATTTAAAAGACCAAAAAACGCCGCCAATGGAAGATTCGTGCTTTGTTGCGGCCAAGAGCTTCTGATAAAAACGATACGACGATACGAAAATTGCAACCGGGGACGGGTCCCGGGATCATGCAACTTCGGACTGGGTCCCGAGTCACACCCCCCTTTCGGTCGTCGCGGATCGACGAGCAAGGCCGCTTGCTTGGGCCAAAGCTTACGGTGACGACTTGTGCAATCTTTCCTGTGCAGGAAGTTACGTACAGGCAGTTAACTTAGGGAGCAATATCAAGTTTCCAATTCTCCTTAAGCATGAGAAACTTGGGACGGTGCTTTCGGCTCTGGAGAGATAGGTTTCCTGCCGACCTCCGGCCGAAATCGCCCCACATCCCCGGCCGGTCTACCGGGAGACCAAAAGACAGACAAGTCACACTCAAATATCTGATCGAGGATGCGAAAGCAACTAAATTCCGACACGATTAGAAAAAAAAGCACCGGTGTTATTTCCCGCACTCCTGCAAGGTCGGACAGCATGCCGGTCACTCCCAGCGGAGCTCAATGGTGCGTCTCTCATTTCGGGACATGAAGGGGTGTTCTGCCAAGAGCCAAGTCGACGCGAATTGGGAAGGTGACTTTGGTGCGTCTGCCGACACACGCCATACTCTAAGTAGAACGAACCGCTTTCTTCGTATTTTATCCCCTGATGGATCCCAATTGGCGCGCAAAATCCCAAATGCAACTTTCCTTTTGTCGGCAGTTGAGGAAAGCAGGCGCTGCGAGGTGACGTTCCCTGCACGTTGGCGTTCATCATGTGAGCCACGACTTTGGCTGGGAAAAACAGGCCAAGGCGTGTAAGCTTAAACGGCTGCAGAGCTAGGAGGATTATTACCAGTGGCTTGGATTATGGGGGCGAGTGTTTTAAGGTTATTCTGGACTTAATCCGGGACAGAGAAGGGACTGCATACCCCAGACTAGGGCTCTTGGTGAGGCAGGGATATGTGGCCGTGGGCTCCGGCGGGATGTGTGAGCACTGAGCTCATAATTTTCAAATTCTTCATCACTTGTTGATACTACTGGTGGCTGGCTCGTACGGAATCAAGGAACACATGGAATAGCATCTTGTTGGTATGTCTGCTTCTGGGTGCTGCTTGGAAACCGTCACTTGTGATGGTTACCTCGATGGTATGTGATCGGGATCGTTTCCGGAGCTACTAAAACGAGATCAATATGTGACTTGAGCCGTGATATCAGTCGTATCATAACGTGATGGCCACAGGTGAGCCTTCCTTTAGGATCCTAGTACCCACCCCTATCTCGACGGATCCTGGTTTCCACCCCTTAACGGAGTCGAGATATCGACGAGGGGTGTTATCGTACCGAACATCAAACAGATTTCCACCAGTAGCCCTACTGGTCGATCATTTGCGATCGACCTGAGCCCGGCTATGCCAGGAAGCCATCGGATGAACGACTATTATTTGGGTTGTGCCATTGCGCCAAGTGCTCCCTAATTTGTTGTTGCCGGGTGTTTGAGTCGATGGCAGCAACACCTCCTGAGCAACTGGACTATTCCATCATGAGGGACGGCACTCCTCTAGAAGCTACCATCCTGTCGAAACATATAAAGCCTTTGATCCGCCAACCTTGACGACTAAACAGCTCATGATCAGCATCTTCCACATCCCCATCCCCTCTCCTCCCCCCTACCCAACCGCCACAATGACAAAACTCACCTCGCTCAGCCTCGCGGCCCTACTCCTCCACGGAGCCCACGCCTTCCCTGCCCCATCTCAGCCCATCTGCCGCGGCATCGACCTCGACACTACAACCCCTAACCCCTCCATCACCCTCACCGACCGCTCCACCCGTACCCTCGCCGCGCGAGCCCCGCCCGCCTCCTTCACCGCCAACCCCGCCGTCGGGCCCGGCGGCTCCTCCTACCGCGACTCGGCCCACTTCCGCGTCTACGCCGCCGACCTCTCCGCCGCCGACCGCGCCCTCTCCATGCTAGAGGGCGTCTACGCCTGTTTCGTGACCACCCTCGGCTGGCGCTCGACCGGCCTCTCCTACAACGATGCCACTGACGACGACGGGCCGTGGCAGAAGGTCAACGTCTACAGCGTGGCCTCGCTCCCCGGCGCAGCGGGCGTAATGCACTCCGACGGGGCGGTGGGTATGGCCTGGCTCGAGGTGCAGAACGCGTATTTGACTGTCCCCGGCGTGACGGTGCACGAGTTCGGGCACGGGCTGCACTACCACCAGAAGACGTGGGTTAATCAAGGACGGACCGGGGCGTGGTGGGAGACGCTGGCGAACTGGGTTGCGGACACGTACCTCACGAGCCCGCTGTGCGCAAGCGCGAGAAGTGCTGCGGGCCAGGCGACGCCTGAGACGAGCGAGATCGATGTTGTCAAGACGATTGGGGATAGTTTTCAGGTTATTGTGGACGGAAGCGTGAATACGGGGAATTACTACCAGGCGTGGCCGTTCCTGACGTACCTGACCAATAATCCCGATGGCTTCGCTGGCTTGGGGAGCGATGTGGTCAGGCAGCTGCAGGTGCGATACTCGGCCAACTCGAACGAGACACCTCTGCACACGCTGCAGCGCGTGAGTACAGGTGCCACGGTCGCGAAGGTTGTTGGAAAGTACTGGGCGCGGATGGCGTACGTTGACATCGGGCACCGCCAGGCGCAGAGCGTGTTCCTGAGCCAGCGGAGCAGGATCAACTACGCCAACGTCGACTCGACGGGCAGCGGGAGCTACCGGGTGAAGACGGCACGGCAGCCAAGGTATATGGGGGCGAACATCATCCCGCTGAAGAACCCGTCCGGCACGGTGACGGTGAGGATTACGACAGGCGGGCAGCTGACGTCGCATCTGGTGGTGAGGAATACGGGCAGCGGCGCGGTGCGGTATGTTGAGCTGAGCGGCGGTCAGGGCAGTGTGAGTGTTGCCAGTGGCGAGGAAGCGAGCTTGGTTGTGGCGAATACGCCGGCCAACTTGGTGTTGTATGATCCGTTCTCTTTGACTTCGGAGGTGAACACGGGTGTGGACTACTCTTTCACCCTGTCCGGCTCGACTGCCTAGATGGTGTGTCTGGGGGCTGTGGGTTGAAGACGTTGGTGACTGAAGTGGGTTTGTGGCAGTGGTTCCTTTCTTTGTACAAAGTTATTTTGCTTGCGTGTTGTACATATGACGTTGAAGTACTTTAAATTTGAATGTCACTTTGGGATATTTCGAACCCGGGCAAGGAGTGATTGCGGATGTCACGAATCTTGATGCTGTCAGTCAGGGAGGACATTGGGTTATTAACATTGTGTTATCAACATTTACATACCAAATCAGATGATGCTGTTATTAACTACTTACTCAAGTGCTTGCGATTACAATTCATGTGTTATGCTCCAATATTGAAATACACAGTCCGGCCAAAACGTGATACGTCTCATTCCTTCTTTTCCACGGTGCTTCCAACCTCCTTGGGCTCCGATCCAAGTTCAACGCCACTGTCGTCCTTGGGATTTTCTGTATCGACAGTCGTCTCCACAGCCTTAGATTCTTCAGTCTTCGACTCTTCAACCTTCGCCTCTTCAGCCTTTGACTCTACAGTTTCATCAGCCTTAGGAGCTTCATCAGACTTGGAGGCTTCGCCAGTCTTCTCCGCCGCTTCTTTGCCATCTTGCGCTTGCGATGGTGTGCCACGTCTCCAGATGTTCACACTCGGCATCGAAACCTGACCAAGTGAAGATACTGATGCCGGCACCTTTGGCATGGACGGCATGCCGGGCATACCTGGCATCCCCGGCATACTAGGCATGTTGGGCATGTTTGGCATCTTGCTCGGCCACAACCCTCTGACACCGGTACCAGTTTGCTGGGCAACTTGGAACAGATGCTGCATGTACGTCCGCTTCTGCTCAGTGTCGACATTCTCCGGGCTCGCGTCCCCGACGAGATCTCCATCCCCGTCCTCCGGCAGGGGCACAACCGACGCAGCGGCGGCAATGTCGATGGGCGACTCGTCTGGGAGCTCATCCGTAGACTTGGACGCCACCTTCTCATCCAATTTTTCATCCGACTTCTCTGCTTCCTCGTTCGACTTTGCCTTCTCCAGCGTCTCTTCCACTTCGTGGTCCTCCTGGGCCTCCTCCGGCGGCGGCTCGCGGAACTTGGGGTCGTCGACGACACGCTCCTCGCTGTTGAACCATTCAATCACTAGGTCTGAGGCCTTGTCCGTCATCTTCTCGTAGTCCTCATTCTTCTCTGGGTCAAAGAGGCTCATGTGGGCCTGCACCTCATCGTCGACCTTGCGCAGTACCTGGCGAGAGAAGAGAGGATACGCGGCGTGGCTCTCTTCAGGCACGGCGCAAAACGTCCTCTCGGGGACGAAGTACCCTCCCTGCCAGTACCCGTTCTCGCCCAACGAAGCATAAAAGTCGTGAATACCGACGCCCTTGAGAGCGCCCATGCGTTCCAGCCGTCGGTTTAGCTCTTTCTGCTTCAGCAGCGCACCGACAAAAGTAAAGTGATCAGAAAGCCACGCAAACGAGCGGCCAACATTCCCGCGGTTGATGTACGCCAGACCCTGCCCCAGAGCATCGATACTCTGGCGGTAGCCCTCCTTGACGGACTCCTTGTTGAGGTTCTTCAGCCCGTTCATGATGGCCTCCCGGTTAACATACGCAGCCACACCACCCGCCGCGATGGCGCCCACTGTCCCCGTGCGAACGGCGACGAGCTGCCACGTCTTCCAGCCGGGGTTGCGCGCGGTCGAGGCGACGGCGGAGGTGGCCGCGCGCCGGGTGCCGAGGCGGGCAAGACTCGCGGGCGCGGCGGCGGAGAGGGCGGTCATGACGTTGAAGACGCTGCTGACCTTCTGGTAGTTTGAGAAGGCGCCGTAGACGAACATGGAGCGGGCGAGGCCGTTGTAGGGGGTGTCGAAGGTGAGGATGCCCTGGATCGGGGGGAAGATGGGGTCGTCCTCGGAGGGGTTGGCGTGGGCGCGCTCGTTGACGGCGAGGAAGAGTGCGTCTGCGGCGACGAAGCCTCTGTCTTGTGTTAGTGGTTGGGTATGATGGGGTGAGGGGTGAGGCTTGCCCCATAGAGTGAGCGACGAGGATGACGCCGACTTCTCTGTCTTTCGGTGGCCATGGCTTCTCGACGGTAGATTTCCTCACTTCCATCACCTGTTCTTTGAGCCTGGAGATGTGTTAGGAGATGGCCTTTCATTTCTGATGAATGGAGGTGAGATACCATGCCAGGAAAGCCTCGGTGGCTTCAGCCAGCTCGCCCTTGGTCTCATACTTGGGGTAGACGATGGACTCGACGCGGTGGTCCGGCAGTTGCTTGGTGACTACCCGTTTGAGGTCCTGCAGGAACGTGAGCGGGTGCCCACGGGACCTCTTGGCGATATCTTCACTTACATCAGGGAATTCGCGAAAGGTGTCATCGTTGCCCTGTGGTGGTGATTAGATTGGCGTTGCATGCGTCAGACAGGGGACCTCTCACCTTGAAGCCGTGGATGAAGCACAGCAGCAGCGTGCGTGACATGATGAGTGAGATTACTAACAACCTGGAGATGCAATAGGATATAGTTAGTCGAAATGGAACGATTATTCGAGTAAAAGGGATAATAGGATCTTAGGATGTTCCTAGGAAGGGTATCATAGGGGTTTGTTGTAGTGGTGAGAGAGAAGTGAAGTCCAAGCCCGTGCAAAGACTGACGAAAGAATATGCCGCAACACCACCTTCTGCATCTTCTCCTCTTCCTCCTTCACTTTCTCAAGCAGTGACGACCTATTGACCGAGCACACTCACTCATCGCCTTCCCATGTTCCAGGCTTTTCCCAGCCCAGCCACACCTTCTGCGCTGCGTTCCAGGCCTCTGCTTCGCTGGTGCGTGGCGAGTGCGTCCCAAGACGAAGCCTGCAGCCAATGACACGGCGGCCAAGACGTCACCGATAACGTCATTGCGATGTTTTCCGCGCACCTCCAAAACACCAAAACACCAAACATCCCAGCGCACTTTTTTCTTCCTTCACACTACTGCGGCCTGACTGCACTTTGAGCCGACGCGACCCTCTTGCATGTCAGACCCCTGGCCTGTCAATTGTCAAAACACACACCATCGATCTGATCTTCGCTTCCTCTCTCCAATCTTCTGCACGTCGCGGCACGTCACATGCAAACTCAAATAGACGAGCTGCCGATGCATCGAGCTGAGGCTTCGCGGCCGGGGTCATGGTCGGGGTTGGATTGGGTGGCCTCCCACCACGTGCGATCCAAGATCTGACGATCGAGTGCATCTGAAGGATTTCCAAGATTTTACTCATTTTTTTTTTTTTTTTGGTATGATTGACTCTATACTTGGATCATTTCCAGTTACCTGGTTTGTTCTGTTCTGCTGCCCAGTCACCCTGGACAATCACCCAACCCACACACATCTGCCTCCCCATCACGCCTTGGCCTTGATCTTGCCAAACGACAGCTTCGGGTCAAACTTTGCAATATCCGTCTCGTTCGCCGCGGCCCCAAAGTCCCAGACGGTGTAAAAGTTGCGCAGGAACGGCGTGCCAATCAGCGTGAACCCGCTCGTCTCGCCGCCCTCGAACGGCGGCCAGCACGCGTCCTCGCGGTTCGCGAAGCCGGGCCGCTTCAGCTGCTCGCCCGTGATCTCGACGACCTGCGGCGTGCGGTAGTCGCCGAAGCTGAACTTGAAGGACCACGACGAGTTGAATTCGCTGCAGAGCGGGATGTGCTCGCCGGCGAGGATCGCCGTGTAGTTCATCCCGATGGACTCGTACACCTTGAGGTTCTGCGCCTCGGGCAGCGTGATGGAGCCCGCGCCCGTGTCGAAGACGACCCGGCCGATGTCAAAGTCCACCTCGGTCTCGGTGACGCTGCCGTTGGCGGTGGTGCGCGTGCCGTTGACCGCGAGCATGGTCGAGCGCCACACGTCGTAGAAGCCGGGGATGACGCGCGTGATGGGGATCGTGGTGAGGTCGCCGTCTACAAAATCAGTCTCGCGCGAGCCGCCGAGGGTGAGCACGCCGTCGCCGGGCACGCCGCCGGTGTTGGTGAACTCGGTGCCGTAGTAGATGCCGAATTTGGCGGCGTCGAGGTGCCCCTCGGCCATGAGGGTCTCCATGACGGTGTTGGCGCCGCCGTCGATGATGGAGCTGAATCCAAGGCCCATGAAGCCGTCGGCGGCGAGGGCGGCCCAGTTGGACTCGTTGGCCGCGATGAAGGCCTGGTTCCAGGTCACGCCGCCGGCGGACCACACCTCGTCGACGGCGGGGCCCGCGACGCGCCCGCCGAGGTACGGGATGTCGGCCGAGTTGCCGGTGAGGTTGCCCGTGCTGGAGGCGGCGATGTCGTAGCCGGTGCGGTTGTACCCGCTCACGTTGGCGCACTCGGTCTTGCAGGTGCTGTCGACGGCCCAGGACGACGAGCTGCCCGTGTCGAAGAGGAGGCGGTACGTCTTGGCGGGCGTGCCGATGTTGAACTCGACAGTTTTCTGCCAATCATTAGCCATTCAGGTCGTCACTCATAGTCTAGACATCAACTTACGTAGCCGTTGTCCACGATGATGGGCAATTCCATCACAGCCGCCGTCGCGACGGACGCGACCGCTGCCGCCGAGAAGAAACGAGTGACGGGCGACATTGTTGCAGTACTAGCACAAGCAAACGGGTCAAAAGTATTGAGAACCAACAACTCAGGCTGCATGAAGAAAACCCCAAGACAGATCTCCCACCGGCCCGGGACGACCACCTTAAATTCCTTCCAGAACCCAAGCTTCCTGCGCCCCCCTCGCCCGCATCGTGACGATCACCTCGTAAAAGGGGAGCGGGCCGTGGGGCGAGGTAATCTCGACTGCGCTGGGATGCTGGAGCCGGCCAACCCGTGTCGACGGAGCAGTCCTGGGGTCCTGGCTTGTGCATACGGGAATGCTCGGTTACCCGGTTAAGCTTCTATTTTCAGACGCAACTTTTCCAGTGCCGTCTCCAAGTTTTTGTCACTTGCTTCTTTTACCTCTGGACTCCCGTGAAAGGCAGGTGGTTTGGCATGGCGCCATCTCTCCCAAGCTGCCGACGGCGCGGGGTTAGTGCGAGAGAACACGAAGTTCGCGAACAAGACACAGCATTTAGGGAACTAACTCTGCGATCGGGAGGACGGACTGTTCAGCCCTACAAACCGGCTGTGGCTGCGTTGATGGGCTCCCTATTTAGCGGGGATTTAGGGAGGAAAGCGAAAGTGCAGGTTTGACTCGTGTTCAGCGCTGCGGTTCGTCTCATGTCGATTGACAATGGGGATGGCGAGATCGAGTAATCCCGGGGATGCTGTGGTTGATTGAGCTCCCCGTCTGATCGCCTGACTCTCTTGTGTCTTTTCTTATTCCCGTGTCGGCGAGTCTTCGGACTTGATCCATACAAAACATCGTCACCGCTGACAAAGCGGCATCACATGTAAAGTCTACACAACAACCACTCTCACAATAATGAATTATTCAACTCTTCATTAATGTCTACAACTCGTCTACAGCGTCTTGATAGTAACAACCCCATCGCTCAGCCCCGGCCCCGACGCCGTAACCACAACCTCCCCCGTCGCCCCCTCGTCAAACTTGACAATCGCCAGCGCCAACCCGCTGAACGCCTTGCGCGTCAACGACGGGAACGCAACCAGATCCGCCGGATCACCATTATCCGTCGCGACGATCTGCCCCGGCCCGCTGATGCTGAACGTGATCTCGTCCTCGGCGAAGCGCACCAGGTCGCCCTCCGCATCCCGCACCTCCACCGTGACGAAACTCAGATCGGCCCCGTCGGAAGCGATGGTCGCCCGGTCCGCCGACGCGGCAAGCTGCGTCGCCGCTCCGACGGTGCGCACGACGGATGTCGCCCACTCGGCGCCGTCTTTGTAGGTCACCACCTTGATCTCGCCGGGGGCGTAGAGCACCTCGTCCCAGCGGAAGCGGTACTCCCCCTCGGCGCGGGTGAGTTTCCCCTGGGACTCCCCATTGAGGAAGAGCTCGGCGGTATCCGCGGAGGTGAAGACGTGCACCGGCGTGACCTCGCCGACGCGGTCGGGCCAGTTCCAGTGCGGGAGCACATGTGCAAACTTCAAATCGGGCCGCCAGCGCGCCTGGTACAGGAAGAACCTATCCTTCCTGAATCCCGCGAGGTCAATAATGCCCGAGTACGAGCTGCGCGCGGTGTAATACGGCGTCGGCTCGCCGAGGTAGTCCCACCCCGTCCACACGAACTCGCCCGCCACAAACGGGTGCGCGTCCTGCGCCGCAAACACCTTATCCGGCGCGGCGCCGAAGTTGGCCGAGTACAGCTCATATCCGCTCACGCGCAAGGACGTCGAGTTCCCGCCCGACGTGTCGTTGACGGGGGCGCCCCCAGAATCCGCGACGGGGAAGATGTAGCTCCCGCGCGTGGAGAGCGCGGAAGCCGTCTCGGAGGAGAGGATCATCTTGTCGGGGAAGGCGGCGTGGAAGTCCGCGTAGAGCGGGTGCGTGCGCACGCCTGGGAGGTACGAGTACGCGGGCGTGTCGCGGATGCCCTCGCCCTGGTAGTTGAGGCTGAGCACGTCCATGGCGGTTGGGAAGGACATGTTTGGTTTCGCGAAGTTCATGCTGGCCGTCGAGGGGCGGGTGGGGTCTTCGTCGTTGACCATGGCGTGCAGCTCGAGGGCCGGGACGGTGCCCGGGTCGCCGATCTGTTGCTCCGAGACCTCGTTGCCGAAGGACCACATGATGACGGAGGGGTGGTTGCGGTCGCGGCGCATCATGGCGCGCAGGTCGGCCTCGTGCCAATCCTGGAAAATGAGGTGGAAGTCGTTGGCGGTTTTGTTGCGGTACCAGGAATCAAAGACCTCGTCCATGACGACGAAGCCCATGGCGTCGGTGAGCTCGAGGAGCTCGGGCGCGGGCGGGTTGTGCGACATGCGGATGGCGTTGCAGCCGAGCTCGGCGAGGATGTCGAGCTGGCGCTGGGCGGCGCGGGTGTTGAAGGCGGCGCCGAGGGCGCCGAGGTCGTGGTGGTTGTTGACGCCCTGGAGGCGGACGTGGGCGCCGTTGACGAGGAGGCCGGCGTCGGCGGAGTAGGTCACGGAGCGGATGCCGAAGCGCGTGGTGTAGGTGTCTGCGACTTGGTTGTTGACGGTGACGGTTGTGACGGCGAGGTAGCGGTGCGGTTGCTGGGACGGGGGAGGGCCCCAGAGGAGCGGGTTCGTCACGGTGGTGGAGGATGAGGCGGAGGACTTGCTGCCCGCGGGGACGGTGAGCGAGGAGGCTTCGAAGGAGGACACCTTGTCGCCTGCTTCGCCGGTGGCGGTGAGGGTGTACACCTCGGTGGCGACCTGGATCTCCTGGTCCGCGGAGCCCGTGTTGTCAACCTCAACGACGAGATCGAGTGTCGCGGAAGAAGAAGACACGTCCTTAGTGGTGATGTACGTGCCCCATTGGCTGACGGCCACGGGACTGACCTTGGTGAGCCAGACGTTGCGGTAGATGCCGCCGCCGGGGTACCAGCGCGCCGAGTCGGGCGGGTTGTCGAGGCGGATGGCGAGGACGTTCTCGTCGCCCTGCGCCAGGTGCGGCGTCAGATCGAGGCGGAACGAGTTGTACGGGTACGGCCAGCCCCCGACGAGGTGGCCGTTCAGCCAGACCATTGCGTACGACATGGCGCCGTCGACGTCGAGGTAGATCGACTTGCCCTCGTCCTCGGGGCTCAGCGTCAGACTGCGCCGGTACCAGCCCACGCCGTGGACAGGCAGCCGGCCCATGCCGCCGCCGATGATGGGGTCCTCCTCGGTGTAGAACGGGCCCTTGATGGCCCAGTCGTGCGGGAGGTCCACCGCTTCCCACGCGCCGTCTTCAAAGCCCGCAGACGCGTAGGACACATTGCGCGTGGGCTCGCCGGCGGGGCGCTCGTGGTGCTTCGCGGCGTCGTTGATGAAGCTGTTGGCCGAAGGCAGGATCCAGTCCTTGAGCACGTAGATGTCGGTGAGGTTCTCGAGGTCCGGGCGGATGTCGTAGGCGATGCCGTCCGGGTTGAACTCGGAGCGCCAGAAGCGCCAGCCCTTGTTGATGCTGACGCGCTCGCGGCCGGCGGAGATGGTGGAGTTGTCCTGGCGCCTGATGCTCAGCGCCGCGGCAGGGCGGGAGAGCAGCAGGACGAGGAGACTCAGGAGGAGCAGCCCGTAGGCGTGAGGTCGGGGGGAAGACATCTTACAAGAGGCCGATGCCGGGTTGGGGTGGTAGAGGTGGCCGTCATTGGTGAGAGGACGCCTTAAGGCGCGGTCTTATATGTCAACCACATCTTAGCCGTGGATGGATCCCGCCGGCTCGTCTCCATTGACGTAAACGCAGGTATGTAATGCCGTCGGATTCTTCCAGAAATCCGGCATCATCACCCTGAGAAAAAAAAAAGTGATTTACGCAGCAGCACCTCGGCTTTTCGATGCCCTTGTTGATGGGGTAATTTCGGGTGAAAAGCATCCCAGGCCCTCCGCACCCCGCGTTTCTCCGCACGGCAGCTGCTACGGTACAGGGATGCCGCCGGCAGCTATTTAGCCTGAATGTCACGCTCAATCTCGCGATTGGGCCGCGTGAGCCCGCTGAGGGGGCTTTTTTCTTGGAGATTGGATGATCTGTAGGTCAAAGTCTGTTTAAAGAGGGCTTTGCAGAGTTGGAGAAGCGGGGGAAGAAAGGGGCTGGGGCATAGAATGCCCACATCACGAGTGATGCCAGAGTGAGAAAGCGTTGGCGAGCTCGGCTGGGAAGACCTTCTGCAATCACTTTCTTCTATTGAAGCTAGTGCAACGAAGAGCTTTGCTAGCTGGGCAGCGTTGGTCGGCTATCCGGGCAGTGACCCCTACAACTTCGATCTAAGCACACCTAATACCTCGATTAGCACGATAGTAGTATGACGATAGGGATAGCGATGACGATAATAATAATGTACGACGACGATAGACGACAGGACGATAGGAGCAAAAGGGGGATTCTCCCATGGCAGGATATACGGATTACACGCTTGACAATGCCCGGCTAGCAAACCCCGTGATCAAAATCACTTCTTTCTGGCGGAGTTTTGCGAGTTGTTCTTCTGCCTCAGCTTATTCTCAATCTGGTTACAATTTAGTGTAGAAAGGCCTCTCAATTTCATCCTTTGACTAGCAACTCGTGGTTGTGCAGTCTCCAATCTCCCTCCCGTGGATCATATGTAGCCCATTTCACCGCGCTGTGCACATCTGCGTGCCCAACACGGGATGATTTTGGTACGCGCAAGAATAAATATCATATCCCAGTTGTTCCATAATATTTTCATCGAAGTTGTCAAATGGTGAGAACCAATACTCCTGGGGAATGTCTGGGGGTGGTTGAGCGTTCTCCCCGTTGGTTGCCCACGCGACGTTGTCCTTCTCCTCGTACTCCTTCCATGTCTCCACGTCCATGCCGGGCGCAGGCCAATTATCGTCGGGCAAGCGTATTGCCCATGGTAGTCGGGTCCGTCTCTGTATCTGGAAGGCGGCAGCGGAATCGACAAAAACGTCCTTGGCGGTCCTGGCGTTCAGCTCTCTCGGAATCAACCGAGGCAAGTTGACGGTCACGTCGACCTTCTGATTCTTCAAGGTAGGCATGATGTCCGATAAGCCCTGGAGTATCTGCGTCTCCGCAACTTGGTCCCAGCCGAAGGCTTTGTCGTGGTCGAGCCAGAGAGTGAGTCGTTGTAAATGGTGCATTCCGAGCAGATTGGGCCAGATCCGCATCCATTGGCCGTGCTCTCTTTGGCGGCCGCTTCCTTCTGGGGTACCGCCGGGTCTTGGCAGTATCTTCGTGTCGTCGTGATACGCAAAGTAGTGAGTGAAGAGAGTGTTGACTACAGACATCGGGAGTCGTAACGTGAGATCTACGTTGCGCAGGGACTTGAAGAGGTGGTATTGCTTCACCTCGCGCGAGGAGCCTGTCTCTGGAAGCTGCGATGGCGGCTGTGGGACGGTTGTTGACAACGTCATATCGATGGTCTCGAGATCAGTGAAGTGGACGTGTTGCGTCGGCTGGGAGATGAAGTGTATGAAATCCAAGCATCTATTCCCATGGTCAGTGCACGTAACGAATCGTAGGAATCGACCAAAAAAACTCAAACACGTACAGTGCCTTCGATGATAGTAGCAGAGGAAGCAGTGGCGTGTGGATAGCACTAGCCTGGCCTTCGACGCCATCGAGATATCCCTCCTCACACCTCCAGTGGCAACCCCAAGATGAATCCACACGGCGAGCCCATCTAGGATTCTGATCCTCGGGCTCAGCTGCGATAAATCTGTGAGACGAATCATCTGTGCCTTGGCACTCCATGATCTGTAAGTCACCGTCAAGTAGAAACAGGTGCGTTTCAGTTCCACATAGCGTTCGATAGATGTTTTGTCGAACTTCTAGCGGTAAGCCGAAAAGGGACGGTTCTGGCGCTTCGCTTATGGCAGGCTGCTGCATGTTGACCGGAAAAGGAATTCTGGCTACCGTCTTCAGAGTAAGGATTACGTCGACACAGGCAGAATTTACTCATTTGATGCATGAAAGACGAGATCAAATTCGTGCCATCTGAGATGTCTGAAAATGATCAAGATGAAGAGAAGGGAGGGCACAGAGAGAGTATTGATGTTGGAAGGAGGGGAAGTGCACAAAGTGGGAACCTACATATTCATATTCCTTATGAGACCAACGCCGAGATGCCGCATCATGTAGGAGGGTGGCGTAGCACAACCTGTTTCTTGACCGCCAAAATAACGGCCATGAACCAACGAGATAATTGCAGCTAGGGGTCTTTATAAAAAGCCCAATTTTAGAGGAACCCACCAGCTATAGGGACAGCGCCTGTCCAAGCGGTTCAGCGAGGCGCATGGCCCTTGAGATTATCGATTGTGCGTACATATTGGCATATCGGCATAAGCGCACTGGCATTTACAGAGAACGGTTCATCCATGAATTTTCCCAGAGTTTTGAATTTTCCCCGTTCTCAAAGATGTCGACCGACTCAAATTGCTGTCGTAAGTAACCTGCAGCGAATAATCTACCTTTCACTATGCTGAATTCTCAAAGCCCTAAGGCAGGGATGGACAGGCTATGCTCACACGAACCATCTGGTCTCTAGGCCCTGGTCAGGTTACCAATCAAATTATACCATCCTCCATGTAGTTTCCCCCAAACATCATTTGGTTGCCCATGTGAGACCTTGCAAATTCTTTGCTGTTCAGGTCCCATCCCATCGCATTAAATATCATCCAGTCAAAATCTGGAGTTGAGATTTGATCATTCGGGTACTCAGGAGGGATTCTTCCATTCTCGTGGTTGGTTGCCCACTTGACTCCGGGTTCTCCCTCATGCATCGCGTTCTTATCTGCATACATCCACGGCAGACGTGCTCGCCTTTGGAGACAGAACTCGGGCTCTTCCCCAACGAAATGTTCTTCCTCCCTATAGCTAGACCTTTCGTTAAGGGGAAGCCGAGGAAGATTCACACATACTTCCACTCCGCGGCTGGTTAAGCCAGGCATGACGTCCGATAGGTCCTGCAAGATCTCCCTTTCATTCACGAAATCCCATGCATAATACTCATTATGATCCAGCCAGAAAGAGAATTGCTGTAGATGTGGAAGCTCAAGTAGTGACGGCCAAAGCCGCTTCCACTGCTCGTACTGCCTCAAACAGCCGCTCCCCTCCGGCGTAGCGAATTGCCTAGGTGGCATGTCTCGCTCAAGTTGCATGTACGGCTTTGAAAGGTAAGGCACATATAGAGTACCTAACAGACGCACGGATGCGCGTAAGGTAAAGCCCATGTTGCGAAAGGATCGGGAAATGGACCAGCCTTTGATCTCATGTTGAATTTGGGGAACTGAGGGAGCTACCGAAGTAGTTGCTGAGAGGAGATTGTCAACAATCTCCAGGTCGGTGAAGTGTATGCACTGAGCCGGTCGCGACAGGAATTGCACGACTTCATAGAATCTTTTTATGTTAGTCATGTTTTGAATATAATCTTGGAACGCGATGGACCACAGACTCAAGGTTTGACTCACATAGCCTTCGAAGACAGCAGAAGCGGAAGTAGAGGCGTGTGAACCGCTTGCTGCGGTCTCTGAACGCCGTCCAAGTATTTCTCCTCGCACTGCCAGTGGCATCCCCAACTTGATTCCACTCGACGAATCCAGATAGGGTCAGTCCAAATTGGGTCATCAATGTCGGACATGTTGGCGTCGTCTCGCGGAACTCTGTAGGAAGCATCATCGGTACCCTGACACGGCATAATGTGCAGCTTTCCATCATGCAAGAACAAATGGGTCGCTCGGCCGAATAGCTCTTCGTAGATCTTCCATCGTATCTCTAGAGGGGAGTTGAAGAGAGGACTATCGAGTAAAGTAGCCATGCTCGCTATCGAGCAAGCAAAGTGGAGAAAGTCCGGAGTAAGTCCACTAAGTGTACTGGAAAGAATGGAGGGGAAGAAACTAGGAGGATTCAGTTGTAGCTGGATCATAGGCAGAGCTATCCAGGAGGCGGGGAAAAAATCGGCAGGTCGGGGCTCACTGTAGTTTTATGACGGCGAGACAGTATACGTAACTGCGCTGCAGGAGGTTGGCACAGCAAATTGTTGGTGTTGGGACCAACACACCCCAGCCAAGATAGCTACCATGAACCAACAGGAAAACGCGGTAAGGCTTGGGTCTTATTGGTTGACGGGCGCGTTGCTGTTGGAACTGCACAACAACGGCCGCAAACTTGTCCTGTTTTGAAAATCCATCCTTGTTAAAGGAAAGCTTGCGCACGGTATGATAGTACGTGTGCCCTGCTGAAGGTGTCGGTACGGAAAAGAGAAGAGCATAGCAACGATTTAACACTGTTGCCAGGACTCCACCTCGTAGGTTCAATCGGAACTGACGTTTGAACGATGACGGAATGGCTGTTGTGGGTGGACCACGGGATGGTATTCAATGTCTTCGCCCGGAGTGAGTGCCGTGCCTTAACGGAAGTGTGCTCCGGCCCCGCTCGCATCAACGGCGCCGCAGTCGGGAAGAAATCGGTCGCCGGTCACCGGGAGAACAACGGTTGAGCACGCAATACCTTGCCTTACGTTATTTGGTTGCATGCTGAATTACATAAGAGGGTCGAGTCAATTACGCCGGATACGCCCACTAATTCTAAGCTTGTGTCGTCCACCGACGGCGCTACAGTTGTGCCAATCAAAGCGGGTGATCAGCTTCGGCTCAAAACACCACGACCCGCCCAAGGTAGCAAGTCTGTCGTGATGCGAGTATTCGCTCGGTTTTGCGTGGTTGAGTCAGAGATATCAGGCTATATTATGCTGAGTCACCGTTTTGAAGAAGATCTATTAAAGTCGAGCGAGCCACTAGTTCTCCCGTATGTTTGGCAATTAAGTTTTGAGAAAACTCTACGTCTTGCACATCATTACTTCACTTGAGGAGGCCTCTATTACACTGCAAGAATAATGGAAACAATCGCATCTCAACTACGCAATCGAAAATGGACGCGGGAGTCCTACCTCATCTCCACCGACACCAGCCTCGTTCCCATCCCGGAGCTCAATGCAGCTTTCGCTTCAGAGGAGTTCTACTGGGGCAAGCCGCTTCCCTCACCAGTCATGAGAGAGACTCTCCAGAACTCGCTCTGCTTCGCCCTCTACGATATCAAACGCCATCCCGTCGAAGTCGCCGAGACGCTTCTCAGAGCACAAGCCGCCAGCTCAGATGAGGTCTCAACCCAAAAGGCCGCGAACGCACCAACACTGCTCGGCTTCGGTCGAATGATCACCGACTACACCACTATCGCATTCGTGACAGATGTTTGGGTCCATCCGTCGACGCAGGGAAAGGGTCTGGGCACTTGGTTGGTGCAGTGCTTGCAAGAAGTGATTGAGTCGATGCCTCACTTGCGCAGGAGCATGCTGCTCACGGGTAGCTGGGACAAGTCGGTGCCGTTCTACCAAAAGTTGATGAAGATGGATTTGATGAACGAGAATACCGGGAAGGATTCGCTTGCTGTTATGACCATGATATGGAAGGGGAACAGCCATTGGGTTGAGCCGGAGGCGTAATGACATTCTAGCACGTAGCTTAGGGGCGTATGTCATGATGATTAGAAGAACATGATTAAGTACGCAGGAGAAAATCATTTTTTAGAGAACACTGTGAAGAACCTTGAGATCTAGCAAATTTATAGATTTCTGTTAGTCTATAGAAGGTCTCTGCGCATAAAGACGGTGTGTCTGCCCAAGGGGTTTCCGTCCTTGTCAAAGTCAGGGTAAAAGTTCAACTCCCTCCAGATGACCTTGTAACCTCGTCTCGCATACCAAAGCTCGGTGGACATCTTCACATAATTTGTTAGTATGCAGGCAACTTCTCATAGTCGAAAATCACTCACAGCCGGAGGGCGCCCGTCCAGATGTTGGAACAGCTCCTCTCTATGCTGGTCCTCCTTTGCTACGGTGTCCAGCATCAGGACTTTGGCGCAAAGCGGCTCGCTAGTAGCCATGCCCTCAACCTCGGCCATCGCGGCTCGGCCGATGCCCGCACTCTGCAGCGCATATGAGACGTAGAGGCTCTTGATCCAATACAAGTTTTCTGATGGGATAGGGAGTTGAAGTCGCTTTGCGGCGGGGTTGTCAACGTCTAGTGAGATGTGCCCCACGGGGTGAAAAGTGATGCCGGTGGGAGTGCGGGGAGTTGCGCGGAGGGAAGTTGCTGTATCTTTCAGAGGCTCTTTCTCCTGTCATATACCGTCAGTACTGTGGCAGTAGACACTAGAAGAAGGGTCGCGGGCTAACCTTTGGGAAACGAGTTGTGTGTTTTGAGAGCTTAACCTCAGCTTCAGGGTCATCTGAAGCAAATGCCTACGGGAATGTCAGCCGGCTTGCCTGCTGAGAGCTGTCATGTGGTTCATATTATGTGGCGCTTACTGGCCTTGAAACTTACAATCCAGTAGATGCACTTCTCGCCAGATCGTTGGTCCTCTTGCCAGTCAGGCACTTTGTCAAAATGCCAACCGCACTCCGTTCGTTGATCCACCATCCGAGTCGCGTGCGCAGGTGAGTCTGGATCGAAAGGGACTAACTGAACCTTTGATTTCGGCATTTTGATGGCGTTTTTCCGTGATGCAAATTCCACAACTAAAATTGCAGATGATTGGAAGCTTTTGCGTTCTAGACGATGAGTATTTCTGATGAGTTCCGAGGGGCTTTTGTACAGATAGTCAATGATGCAGTGACTCAATCCCACATCTCGGCTTGACCCACCACGGCAGACTTACTATCTGTTAGTGTTTAGCGGGTGACTCAACCAAGTTACTAACACTTCGTGTCGGCCCAGCTCACAAACACCCTGGATCTCTCGCCTTATCGGCCTCGGCCCCAATCAGCGTGCCGAACAGTGACATTAGCATGTCGTCTCAGGGCGCGCTCAAGGCGTAACTACAAGGCATCTCCAGTGGACATGACAACAGCCACCTATGTCTTTCTAACGCAGCACATAAGATAAGCACATTAAATTTGCAAAGCCACGGCTATCTATCCCAGCATTTGATCTGATTGATATGATGGTATTACGTGCATGGAAAGACAAAATGTCGCTATCGCTCCTACTCCGAACATGAACGAGACCCAACCCAATCTAAAATGATGCCTTCTAAAATGCGTGCTGGTCCAGCGGGTGTCTACTGCGGCGGCATCAAAAACGTGCCGTTCGCAAGCCACGTCCCCGCCGGCGTGTAGTCTAACGTGATGCCATCTTTCATGTATGCAAATCTAAAATACTCTGGCAGCGCCAGCTTGGGCTTCCTCATCCAGATGAACTGGTTGTCGCTGTCCCCGTCCGCAAAGTAGTACCGATACCGCTCCACGTCGTTGACCAGAGCGCTGATGCCGTCGAAGCGGGTGCCGTTGGGCGGGAGGAGCCAGCTGAAGGTGATGCTGGGCTCAAATGAGCCCGTTGAGAGGATGGGCTTGGCGATTTCGGGGAGCAGGGAGTTGAACGGGCCGTCCTCGCGGAGCGCGTCGGGCGTCTGGAGGATGGAGTCGAAGCCCCAGCGGGCGATGCCGTTGACAAACAGCCCGAGAACCATGCCTTGGTAGAATAGCGATGATCGCGTCTGCATGCTGGTGCCGGGGATGAGTAGGAAAGTCATGATGTAGTGGTGAATGCGAAGGTCGACGCCGGGTATCGAAAGGCCAATGATGATGCCGAGAAGAAAAAGGGCGTAGAGGGCGAGGAACTTGGGAAGCCTGCCCTCCAGCCAGAAGAAGTAAACTTGTTTCGCCATGACGAAGGCGAGGATGGTGAGGATGAGGGCCAGGGCGGGCTTGGCTCCGGGCTGCGACTCGATGTCGTGGGCAGTGAGGCGCTGGATTGGCATCCAGGAGAAGGTGTAGTTCGACAAGGCGCCGAACCAGAAACCTCCCAGCCAGAGGACGGTCTTCTCAAACTGGGCCTTGAGGCCTGTGAGGGTCCGTCTCACAGCGATCCAGTACATGACGACGGCGCAGAAAGCCGCCGGGAGAAGTCGGCCGGTGAACATTGAGATCCGGTCCGGGAGGACGGTGGCGACGTGCCGGGAAGTCGTCGGGGGGTCGGAGCCGAAGCTGACGTGGGCGAAGATGCCGAAAAAACTGACGAAGAATTGCCATTCGGGCGATGTTGTGAAGATGGAAAAGATTGTGGTGAAAAATAGTGATGTCGGGAGGAGGATCTGTCGCGGATCTCTCTTGCCGCACTGAAGACTCGGGTCTGCCGTCAAGTTGAATGAGAGCGGGAAGTACGAATCGAATGAGATGGACTCAACGCCATTCTTGGTGGAGCTGTTGAACCTCTCATGCTGTCCGATCCGATGAATGCGCCCGCACCCTCCGCTCAAGTCAGTGACAATCCCCGCGTGGATAGCCGCCGCGCAAATCATCGAGTCGCCGCGGTAGACCCCGTCGCCGACAACCAGATGCTTGTACACAATCTCCTGAGGCCCGACATTATGCGGGTTCAAAAGCTTGTGAGCCATGCAGTTGGCCGGACACTTGAATGAGAAGGACGAGTTCGTGAACGGCCGGCAGTCGGCGCCGTCAAGCCCGCAGTCGTTCTTGAACTCCCACAAAGCGTCTGAGCAGTCGAGGTTCATCACGTCCTGGCCGAAGCTGTCCTTGATCGCGCGGGAGGAGCTGAGTGGGATCGAGAAGGCGACGACCCATAGAGCGAGGAACACGGCGACGATGCCGGCCTTTCGGCGCGGCGTCGGGGCGATGCGGTCGAGCAGCCGCGGGGGGATTTCCTGGATCCACGGCAGGATCGGCTTAATGGTGTGCACCCGCGGCGGCTGAGGGCCGTAGAAGCAGTGTCGCTTCTTTGTCGCGGGGAACTTCTGCTGCATGATCGACGACGCGCTGGAGCCGCTGTTCCTCGGCTCGAGCTCGAATTCCTCGGCGTCGAGTAGCTGGGCCTCCTCGTCCACGCTCCCGCGTCTCGTCGGCGCGTCGGGCTCCGGGTCGTCGGTGAAGGGCACATCGTGGTGAGAGCCTCGTCGGCCTCCATCACCGGGGGCGCCCATTTTCGGTCCTCCGGTCTCTTTCTCACTCTCACTCTCACTCACTCGCTCTCTCGCTCTCTCTCTCTCTCTCCACGCCAAGCCCTTTCACAATTCAATCCGCCGTGCAGTGAAGCTTCCCAGTCTCACAGTGTCGCTTTCATGTGTGAATTATTCTCTTAGCTGATTGTCAGAATTGGCCGTCTGCCGTTCTTCTGCTGACAAGGCTCCTCGACGGTCGATGGTCTTGGGTGTGTGTTCAGGGGTGGTGAAGAGAAAGCGCCACGAGATTTGCGGCGACGTGGTCGAATTTAGACTTTCTTGGAAGGCAGGACGCCGCCGACGTGGAAATTAGCACGGTGATCGGAAGGATCAGAGGGGCGTCCAGTAATAATACCATTTGCTTCCAGCGGGGGGGCTGCAAATGGACGAAAGATGACCGCCCGCCCCTCGCCCCCCTTCCTTGGCTTTTGTTGTGTTGGTCTCAGGGGGTACGAGCTGTTTTGAGACACGAGCGTCTGAGCTTTTTTCTCTTCCCTTGTGCGGATAATGGGCGACTGAGACAGTTAGTGGAGACGGACTATTGCGGTAAGCGGCACGTTCGGCCTGCGTCGATCATCTCTTCGGGTTTCCTCTTTCGCCCTGTCACGTTGCGGGCTGTTGTTTTCGTGTTGGTTGGCGGTTGAAAGACGCGCCCAGACCGACAGAACGAACGTGGCCTCGAGATGCAGCAAGCCACAAAGAGCGTGAATGGCCAAACGGCTGGCTTCGTGCATCACAAAGTTGCTTTCATTGGTGTTTGTCTCTCGCTGCCCAACTTTGGGGCGGTTTGGCTCACTTAATATGAAACTGCAAGGGGCCCTGGCCAATAGCGCTGAAGATAAAATTTCAGTTCGAGGCCTGAAACTAAGATTGGACAGTGACACATGACACAGGCGGTGAAGAGGCTTTTCAAATCAATTGAGAACACCAAATGTCCGCTGCTTGTCGCCATCGTGATATGCAGGTCTGAATAGGAGATTGGGGAATTCAAGATGCCCAATGACTGTAACGTTTCTTCAACATTGCAGTTCGTTACAACAGCCGTTTTCGAGAACGCCAGATCAGCGCGTTCAGTGCGGCTAGTCATTGAGCGGTGTGCAGTCTCACCGATCGGGAAACCGGAACTCGGCAGTGCCATTAATGCACTCTTCAGACGCAGGTTCCCATGTCGCCACCATGGTGCAACTGCTCAGTGCGAAGCGAAAATGCTAAATGTTATCATCGATAGCAAAGTTGCATCGATGCGAAGCGGCCAAGATGCCAAGATGGTGAAAATAGTTTCTCAGGAGCTCCATGGCTGCCGTTGAAACAAAACCTCCAGTGTGCAGGGTATCATGACGTCTCACTGCTACCTTCGGTCTCTCTTATGTAGTTCCGTGATGAATCACACTAAACCCCAATCTTTCACCTTGAGGTCCATGGCAAGAGCCTCTGCAACGAGCTTTACAGGGGCTCATGCTAAATAAGTATGCAGTTGACAATGCTGGGTCAAGGAAAATCTCTTGGGCATTTTCAGGAAAATGGCTCAGGACAGCACCACTTTCGTTTTTGCTGTGCAACCAAATGTCTGTGACTCTATCCTAGCTAGCCCAGGGACAGCAGTCTTATCTTACCACTGCCTAAGAGCAAACCACCAAATACGTAGTTTCGGGGAAATTTCAACTTATTCGACTCAGCGGCAGCATCGAACAACTTGACTATATTGGCGAAGCTACGAGCCTTGAAGGTATGCGCGGACCATGTTCCCAATTACAATTACAATGCGTCACGGACGACCTGGTCATAGGTTCTGCCAGTTGTAGAAATGCACAAGTTTGACGTTTTTCTCGTTTTGGATTGAGGCGCGCATCGCCTGGGACGCAAAAAAGTTGCTATATTTACGAGATGAAGAAACTCTGCAGTCTTAATATTTAACCCTCAAGTCCTACGAGATGTTAATTCGATATCCAATGATAAGCGTCTCTCCGAACATGCTCATGTCAATATGCGAGCCTCATATATACAGCGAGAATGGAAGCTTCGGCAGATCGAAGAAGTCCCCGCTCATTCCAACATCTTATTCCTATATGCTATCGTGAATTCCCACAGATCCCTAGTTCTCAATAGTGCCATCAACAATCTCTTTGTTGTCAATAAGGACCTTCTCACACCCAACCATCACCTCGCCTCTAATAGAGTCGATCCAGCTTTTCTCTAACTTTCGGCCAATTTCATGATACTCCGAGTCGCTTGCAAGTGACAAATCCCGCACCCAATAGGTGAGGACTGCATGCGAGTTGATGACGGCCTGTCCCGGGACCTTTCCACCATCGAGGCGGGAGCTCTGCAGACATTGCTAAGGCAGGAGGTCCGACGTCTAGTGAATCATACATATCGTAACAAGCTTTGGCGACGGGCAATTGCCGTCACACTACTCAAAAACGAGTATTTCATAGTCTTATGTCGCTTGACAATTTTTGATTAGTGAGGCGGGATTGATATTGTCGCACACGTGCTTCTTAAACTCCTCATCAGTCTTGTCAGCATCCATCTTTCTGGCGGAAAACAAAGACTTTAAGAATGTCGCGAGGAGACGTTTTGAAAAGTCTTAGGGTATCAATCAACAAGAGAGGTATGTTCCGGAGGAGGCGCCGTTGAAGTCGTTCTCGATTGGGATGAAAGCAATTCCTTTTGCTGTGAATCCGAAAACTATGGGAATAACCAACAACCAGTGTCTGATGTATACCTTTGGCTTCTGTTCTGACTCTCGCCATTTGAACACCAGCTAACAATTCACCAAAGGTCCCCGAACCAGGAAGCGAACTCCGCACCTCGAGGGTTGGGACTTTGGTGAGTCGGCGGAAGGGCTTCTGCTCACGGACCCATTTCGGTGGCCATTTCCAGAAAGACACAACTCGCATAAGCTGTACGCCACATTGGCGCATGTAAGTCGGACAGTTGTGCAGCCGTTGTGAATTATTTGCATCAACTTGCGGAGTTGGCCCATGTTATCATGCGGCACCGGCGGAGTCGGGTTTACAGCCACGTTCGCCGCTACTGGTGACCAGAAACAAGACAGTCGATAAATGCAGTTTCACTCATTTATCATCAGATCAAGTTTTGTATGGCGCAGTCAAAATCAAACTCCCAAGTCTCAATTTGCACTTCATCTATACTTGCTACGCTTATCCGTTCGGCAATCCGTCGGGTCATGTCATACCTGCACCTCATAACAGTGGTTGCTTCCACCGTGTCCTTACGGTCTGCCTTTGAGCGATACTTTTCCTCAGCATCTTTATGAACAAAGACGTCGAGCCGGGCGCCAAGCATGTTCTAACCCCTTACTTGAATGCGATGATCAAGGTTCGTCTCACATACGGCAACGCTCCCCTCTTCGGCACCATGGCTTCCACCGTCGCTATTGTCGCTAGCACCTCAATCGAAGTGTTACACCGGAATGACCCCCACTAATGGTATGTTTTCAGCGCCTTACTCGCCGCTGGCCACTTCGCTTTCGTGGGGGTTGTCCTTCCGAAGATCAAGGGCCTGGCGAACGGCGGGCTGACGCCCACTCTCCAACAATGGATGCGGATACATGTTACTCGCTCTGTCACCGTGGATCTTTTCTGCTGGGTCGCTGCAATTATAACTTGCGCAAAGACTCTCTCGTCTTGAAACGAGACGGCTGGAAATGGGGCTTGAGGGTTTGTGGAGTTTTATGAATACTCAGATGCCAGGCTGATTTGGACCAGAATCCAGGGAAAACTGAAGCAGGTCTTGGGCAGTTCTATTAAGGCCACCCACCCTAGAATTTCATCAAGAACGGTGTAGTAGTTTCGAATTGGGAGGAAACTCTCTCGTCGTTTACCAACGCCAGAATCCGAGTCCTCAGATTGATCTCATCTACCTCCCTTATAATTCGAAGACCTGTTATAATGTGACTTCAGGCACCCAGGTCAAATGCCATGCGTTGTGACTGGAATTGAACTTCTCGTACAGTCCTGAGTCATGATTCGGGCGTTGGTCGCTTCGTTGGACTTTCAGCAAACTTCCTTCTTGGTCTCCCCTGTTGACGGGCATCCCACGAAATACCCGGATTCAGAAATGTCTACTATTTGTTACATTCTCAATTTCATTCTCAGCGACGGGAGGGTCCCAAACTCTTTTCTGTTGAATTTTATTCCACGGCCTTGCCTGAATTTGCCTCGCGGTTCTCACGCTTCACTGGTCTGCCTTGCGCCGCAAGGCACTGTTCAAATCAAGGCAGATGTGAGGGTGTGATGGGGTCTGTAGACCCCAATCGCCCTCATGGGCACCTCTTCTTGAGGCGTAGAATTGAAGGATTGATAAAGAGGGGGCGAGGCAGAAAGCATGTTCGTTGATGGTTTCAAATCGGAAGGTTCTTACGCAGTGGGGACAGCTGTAGGGAACCAGCTGCCAAGCTTCGCGTTCACGACAGGAACATCACGATCGTGACATCTCAAGTGGAGAAAAATGGGTAACTTGAGGCTTTGAATACTTGGCAAAGGGCTCGCCGCAGTCGATACGGTAGCAACCGGATCCGTTGGGGGCTGTTGGTAGATGCTGTTGGACGCTGTTGGACGCTGTTGGATACTGTTGGCGGGCCCTTTCCCTGGGCGCGGGTTGATGTCGCCGAAGGATCGCGTGTATGGGACTTTGACTACATCATTTGATCAAAGATGAGTCTTCATTGAGCATTTTCAGTATCCATGGATGTTTAATGGTTCGGGGTCTAGCTTAGGCAAACTGTCAATCTCTGAACGATGGAGTCTCCTGAAATACCATCGTCATCACCTAACGGCCCCAGGAACAACTAACAGACCCCAGATCTACAAGGAGCTTCACGCTCTCGGGCTATCCGCTTCGTGGGCACTCAGATGAGGCAGTATGAGGCAGTGTAGGCTGTGATCAGTCTTTGGCATCAATGTGTTCGAGACCCCGTGTTTCCCTAGTTGGATGATATAAAAGATAAACAACGAATCGCAAAAAGATCATGTATTCAATCTTCAACGACATAATCAACTCATCTATTAACAAATCATACTTGTCTACTCGTCAGTCTTTGACCCGCACCAGAGTGCATAGCTTCTTCAGAGCCATGAAGCTTCTCTCCATCTTGGGGCTGCTATGCAGCACTGCCTTGGTAGTCTCTGGGTCTCAACTTACACCTCGAGCGTCCAAGTGTCCAAAGCCTGAGGGTACTACGGATGCTCAGATAATTGCAGCGTACAAGTCCTCTGGACAATGCTTCAGCTACACTGGCGCTGGCAATCGCGAGAAGAGTATTGCTCCCTGTGCCGGCGCTGATGGCTATTGCCAGAAGGTCAAAGGGGTAGAGAACGCCGCAGCAGGTGTAAGTCAATATGATTTCATGTTCCATTCACAATATCCCGTCAAACAGATTGGTGATCGTCATAGTTTTGCTGACACGAGTGTCTTAGTGTGAGCTCTTCGTTCCTGAGGGCGTCAAACTTGATAAGAGTCTCGCCAACAAGGACGAAGATTGCAACGAATGGTACGCCGGGCAATGCACATGTGAGTGTGAGTTCTGTGAAGAGATCGCAGACATCGTCATCGAGGGCCTCGAACAGCTTGACGATGTCATTTGCGCTGTAATGCTTTCTTCCTTAACCTCCATCGCCGACGCCGGTCTCACGTTCATCCCCGGCGGCCAAGCACCCAAGGCTATCAAAGCTATAGTCCAGGGCGCCAAGTCTTTCTACGAGAATGGGGCAGAAGCGGCGTCATTCTTTGGAAGCTGGATCGGCCCTGCATGCGGGATACCGGACTTCAACTTCGATATCACAATGGTGTTTGGGTCTCTCCTCGGCGCCCCTGACTCCATGTCGCGTGGAAAACCTGTCGGCTGCAAGAAGAAGAACAAGAACGGATGCCGCGATGTTAAGCCAGTCCCCGATCCCACGACGAAGCCAGACCAGCCCACGGTCAAGCCTACCGACAAGCCGCAGCCTACAACGACACCAAAGCCCGCGACGACACCGAAGCCAGAGACAACATCAGCGCATACAACATCCTCGCCTGCCTCATCCACGACTGAAGCCGGCGCCGGATGTGCCTACTGCGGCGAGTTCGGAAAGACAAAGGCAGCTCGTGATGCGAAGTATCAACTCATGTACGCCCGTGCGGGCAACTCTGCCGATGCCCCGGCCTGCGTCTTACCTCCTGCGGACGGATCGATGAGCAAGAGGAGCCTTTTCGGTTTTCTCCCAGACCAACTGTCGTCGCGATCATTGCTTTTGCAGGGACGTGGCCTTGCCGAGAAGGACACCAAGTTCGATGGGGTTTTGCTCGGCGGTACGTACGAGGTAACGCTATCCATGGGAAAGTACATGCAGGGAGCCGATGCCGAAAAGATTCCGGAAATCAGCAAGTTTTGGGCGTACAAAGATCCACAGAATACGAATCAGTGCAGCGTGGAGGTGATGAAAGATGCCAACAAGGCAAATGGAAAGAAATACGACAGTAAGTGGTCCCTCGTCAGTGATGATGGCATATCGTGTACTAACAAGGGCGCAGCCGAACACGTCTTTGAAGCCCAAACTGTCATGCGGTTTCTGTCTTGGCTGAGCAGGGATTCTGGCGGAAAGCTTGGGACTACATACAAGATGCCATCAGCTGCATGGGTCGTTGACACGTTTTTGTCATCCGGAGACAGCAAGACCGAATTCCTTATCGTTTCGCCTGGCAAGACCAATGCTGGCGATCTCTTCACCCCATCTTCCGGCGAACGAGGGGGTGCCCTGATTGCCTACGGATTCGGAAGATCCGACGGGGTCAAGTCAATTTCGGGAGGCCAGAACGTTGAGCGTATTCCAGCCACTCGAGGCAACAAGAACCTCGCCTTACTCGAAAAAGAGATCAATATGGCCAAGGGGAAGTGGTTTGGCATGAACAGGGTAGCCAGTGACTAACGTCCGTCACCCACTTTTCGTCACCCCCCACATTTCGACACCCTAAAAATACCTCACCGCTATAATAACCACTAACTTCAATCTTCTACAACTTTACCAATTTTACTTTAATTATTATTATTTTTTATATCTATATTCTTAAAACCTATATACCTTAATATATAGAAGATAATATTAATTAAGCTCTTAAAACTATTATACGTAGTACTAATATAAAAAAAGCTATATTTAAATAAAGTATACTATAATTAACGCTAAATTGCTATATAAAGGGTTATTAAATAAAAGATATAGCTTTTTCTAATCTATAAAAGCTTTCTATAAACTAAGAAAGCTATTTAGCTAAATAGGTTTAAATTTAAGCTACTTTAAGCTTACCTCTAACTTATTAATAACTTAAGGACTTTACTAAATATATTTTATAGGTCTATAGAGACTCTTAGCCTCTTAGAAAGAACTAAGTATAGTTTTTTACTAAAAGAAACTTATTTATAAAAGTCTAAAGAAGTAAAGTAATTAATTTCTAATATATTAATAGAACTTTAATTAATATAATTAAATAATAGTTTAAATACCTTATTATACTTAAGATTATAACTATTAAGGCTTCTAATTAATATAATATAAATAAGATTAATATTCTAAAAAGTAGAAGATTAAATAGGCTTATTCTTAGATTATTAGAAACTTATTCTATCTATAAAAAATAGCTTAAATTATATACTTAGATATCTCTAATTAAATATATCTTTATAATTAGTAAAGTATTACTTCTACTTATTATATATAAAAATAAGAGTATCTAATAGTAATAGTTCCCTCTAAACTTAACTCTATATATATCTTAATAGTTTATAGTAATAGAAAATAAGTAGACTTGAGACTCTATAGCTATTAAGTAGTTAATAGAGGTCTTTATCCTTTTAATTTAGCTAAAGGACCCCTTAGAGGTTAAACTATTAATCTTAGATAGTTATAAAAGCTATAAAACTACTATTTTTATATATATATACTTTAGAAATAAGATATACTTACTATTTTTACTAGTATATATATTATATATCCTCTAGCTACTTAATTAGTTAGTTTCTAAACCCCTTAAAATAGTATATAAAAAGGAGCTTAAATTACTAACTAAATAAGATACTAATATAGTTATAGATAAGAGAAATTTTATTATATATTATAGTAAAGCGCATAAAGTAGCCTTAATAAATAAGAATATTATTAGTAGCTAGAAATAGACTAATCTATAGCCTATTAGTATAGCTAAGCCCCTTATAAACCCTCTACTACTTAAAAATATATTAACTCCTACTAAATAAGCTAATTAGGCCTATAAAAGGCTCTCTAATAATATAATAAGTAAAAAATAGGCAGTAGATATATTAATAGTCCCTTAATTAACCCTTAAGAAGAGGGATAAGCTTTAAGATTAGTTTAGCCTATTTAATAAGCTAGATAATAATAAGTATATATAGTACCTACTTTTTTAGAAGGTTTAGAAAAGTGTTATAACCTGTTATATATAGATAATAGTTAACTAACCTACCTAAGCGTTAGGCGGCTAAAGTAAGGTATTTATACTATAAGATTATAGGAATAGTAAGAACTTACTTAGGAATAGAAAAACTATAGTATAAGTTATATAATAATAAGAAGAACTAATAGAAAATAAGTAGTTCTAACTAAGGACTAATATAAGATAAGTAGTCTACTTCTAAGGACTACTTAGAGATTATTAGTCTTAGAATAATAAAACTATTTAGGACTTATATATAGTATAACTTAAGTATAGTTTATAGTTAGATTTCTATAGCTCTTTAGTAATTAACTTTATATTTATCTTTAAGATACTTTTAGCTTACTTATACTATAAATAACTTATTAAGCTTAAGATTAATTACTTTAGCTTCTAAAGATTTAATCTACTTTAGCTTATAATTTATAACTTAGACTATAACCTTAATATATTATTACTATATATTAATTCTTAGCTTCTATTAGTAAACTATACTATTAAATAGCTAATTATAATATTTTAATTACTTTTATTTAGTAAGTTAACTATTAATACTTACTAAATAGTATAAATAAGATATCCTTTTACGCCTCTATTAAGTTTCTTACCCTTAGATCTTTATTTACTTTAAGAAGATAAACTTCTTAAAATCTAGTTTAAAAACTTAGAAATTAGAAAATAAAAGATAACTTAAATAGTAAGGATAATACTAAAAAGTTTAAGCGTTAGTTTAAAAAGACTAATAATAATTTTAAAGAGATATAATATATATTTAATAAAAACTTAGTAATACTTACTAAACTTTAGATATATTAAATAGGTTTATATTTTAGAAGAAGAAATATAAACCTTTTAAGCTATTACTAATATTATTATAACTTTAGTAGAAAGATAAAACTATTTTAAGCTTATACTATTTATTCTTTTTAATAGAAACTTTAAAAAACTTAAGAGATACTTAATATAAGTATATATATATTATACCTTTTATAATAATAGTTTTAAAAATAAAATAGAGAGAGTAATTTATATTACTACTTTTTTATAAGAAAAAGCTTTAGTTTAGTTTAAACCCCTCTAAAATAAGTAGTTAAATAAAACCTTAAATTAATATATTTAAGAAGTTAAGAATATACTTTATAGCTTTATAAACTATAAATAAGCTTTATAATTTATATTCTAAAAACTTAATAAAACTTAATAAGTTTAGAGAGAGCTAAAATAACTCTATTAGATTAGATTAGCTTCTACTTATATAGCTAAATTCTACTAGATTATCTCTATACTTAACTTTACTAAAGAAAGTAAAGTTAAGACTTTTTACTTAAGACTTAAAGGATATATAAAAGATAAATTTAATAAAATTAATAAACTATTTAGCTTTACTAACTATATTAAATATATTATTAAGTAAGATAATTAATACTATAAAAGAGAATAAGAATAATACTAAGAATTTAATATAAGCTATAAATATTAATAGTAATCTTATAACTTTTAGTATTATAATTAAAACTTAAGTAGAAAACCTCTATAATAAGTAATAAAAAATAAAGATAATTATAATAACCTTAAAATAAGATAACCTCTAAAGTATATTACTACTTATAGCTACTATAGTAAACTTATAGATCTTAATATTACTATAAAAAACTAAAAGAAACTTTAAAACCTTAAGTACTATAACTATAAAAAATAAAGATATATTACTTATAACTACTAATAACCTAAGAAAGGAAATTAGAAATTAATCTTAAAATATATAAAATAGGTTAATATAATAACTAAAATACCTTATATATCTATATTATAAACTAAGTATTATAAGAATAGCTACTATATTTACTTTAAAGATAAAGAAATATTAAGATATTACTTAAGAGATAGTAACCCTAAATAGTTAAAATATAATATAATTACTTTAGATATTTATTTTAAAATCTTAATAATAATATATATTAGTAATATTAAGATTATAAGAAAACCTAAAAAGTAGCTTAATAAAATACTTTAGTTCTAATAATTTAAACTTATAAATATATTTATATATAACTAAAAACTAGAAAATAATAATAAATAGAGATTTATATATCTCTAATTAGCTAAACTTATATATTTAGAATAAATTTAAGTAGAATTATATAACTTTTTATAATAAAAATAACTTAGTATTATACTTTTATATATAGAATAATAAAAATATATATATAGAAACCTTATTTAGATTAAGTAAATTAACTAGAAACTTAAAAAATAAGTTAAAAAAAAATCTAATAAAGAACTAAAATACTAATATAACTTTCTAAAAGAATAATATATCTTTAATTTTATAAATAATTAGATTTTTAGAAAAAGAAAAAGTTTTTTATATAACTTAAATAAACTTTATAATACTACTTATTAATAGATTTAAATAGAAATTATTTATAAGCTTATTTTTAATATAAATAATACTAGCTCTAAAGAGGAATCTAAAAATAAACTTAAAGAAATTAAGATAAAAAATAAAATATATATAATTAACCTCTAGTTAAATAAATAATAAGTATACTTCTATAAATACTTAGAATTACTAACTAATAAGTAAACTTTAATTCTTATAGTAAAAAACTATTTCTATTTAAACTTTTTTAATTTAAAATACTACTACTTTTTTTAAATTTAATACTTCTACTTATAATATAAGAAATATATGAGAGATAAGTATAAATATTAATTTAACTTTTAAAAGATTAATATAAAACCTATATATTAAGTATACTTAGTATATATCTTTATAGAATAGAAAATTAGTTATTTTAATAATAATATTATTACTTTTTAATTAAACTTTAAGTTTCTTATAAAATACCTTAATAATAAATAAATAAAATAAGATAAATATTAATATAATAAATACTAAATTTATTATTAAGAAAAGATATATATTTAAAGAATTATAAAAGATAAACTAAAACCCCCTTAAACTTAGATCTATAAGAATAATATTATAAAAGTATTATAAGAAAGAAAATAAATTACTTCCTTAAGATAATTAACTTAATTAAAAAACTAAGCTTACTTATTAAAAAAAGATTAAGATAAATAATAATAATAAGGTTTATATATCTAATATAACTAAAATAGAAAATATACTTATAACTATAAGTAATAATTAATAATAATATAGTAATTATATTAATTAATAGTAAATTTAAAAGAAACTTTATTTTACTTTAAGTAGTAAATAGATTATAATTATTATAAATAAAGAAATAATACCTATATATTCTAAATACTATAAAAAGAGAATAAATTTAATATAAAAGAAGAACTATTAAAAATAAGATTATACCTCTTATAATAAGTTACTTAAATTAGAATAAATAACTTAAACTTAATATTATAGAACTTAATATATATAATATTATATTAAGAATACTATAGTTATAAGAGAATAACTTATAAATAGATTAGAGAATAAGCTAACTTTATTAAGATTATAATAATTTAGTCCTTAAGTAGCTTTATAAAACTTAAACCTTAAATAGATCTTATAAAGGAATAATAAAAAGATATATTTACTACTTTAAAATAAAAGAAACTTTATTATAACTACTAATAATAATAGATTTTAAATAAAAAAAGGATTTATTTCTATTTATCTTAAAAAAATATAAAGTTTATAAGAAACTTTTTATAGTTAAATTAGAAACTAAACTACTTAAATATATTAGCTTTAATTATAAAATCCTTTTTAAAAAAAGGAAAGAATTATAACTTAATAAGATATATAGCTTTAACTTAACTAAAATAGAGGTTTTAAATAAATATCTTAATAAAAACTTTAAAAAAGGATATATTAAACTATTTATATTATTAATAAGAAGTTTAATCTTATTTATACTTAAAAAAAATAAAAAACTATAACTATATATTAATTATTATATATTTAATAAAATAATAATTAAAAACTACTACTTATTACTATTTATTAATAAAATAAAAAGATTTCTATATAAAGTTAATTAGTTTATAGCTTTTAACTTTAAAAAAACTTATAATTTAATTAAAATAAAATAAAATAAAGAATAAAAAACTACTTTTAGAATATAAAAAAGATATTTTAAATACTTTATTATATTTTTTAGTCTTATTAATATATTTATAATATTTTAGAATATAATTAATATTATACTATAATAATATATTAATATCTATATAGTTATTTATTTAGATATTATTTTTATTTTCTTTTTAATACTTAATAAGTATAAAGAAAATATATATAATATTTTATAAACTTTATAAGAAGTTAAACTCTTAATTAAATTAAAGAAAAGTAAATTCTATATATAAAAAGTAGAATATCTTAGATTTATTATTACTTTTAGAGAAGTCTATATATTAGAAAATAAAGTTAAAACTATTAAAGAATAACTAATACTTAATAACTTTAAAAAAGTTTAAAAATTCTTTAGTTTTATTAATTTCTATTATAAATTTATAAAAAACTATAAAAAGATAAATATAGCTTTTACTAACTTTAGTTATAAAGATATACTTTTCATATAAAAAGAACTTTAATAAGAGGTTTTCTAAAAAATTAAAAATATAATTACTAATAAACTAATCTTAATAATTTTAAACTTTAGAAACTAATTTAAAATAGAACTTAATTCCTTAAATTATACTTTTAAAATATAATTATTATAATAAAACTTAAAAAGAAAATTATATTTTTATACTTTCTTCTTTTATAAACTTTATAAATTAAAGTTTAACTACTAAATTTATAATAAAAAACTTATAGTAATTATTAAAACTTTTTAAAAATAATAACTTAAACTCTTAAGAACTATTTATAAAATATTTATATATTTAGATTATAAAAATCTTTTATATTTTATTATTTTAAAAGTATTTAATAAATAATAAATCTAATAATTAGAATTCCTCTTAGAATTTAACTTTTAAATTATTTATTAAAAAAGATTAAATAATAGTAGAGCTAATACTTTTAGTTAATAATTAAACTATAATATCTTAATATTTAAAGAAACTTAAATAATTTTTAAAGAAAATAATAGAAACTTAATATTAATAGTTAAACTCTTAATAATAGCTAAATAATTTAATACTAGCTTAATTAGTATATTAGATAATAAAGGAATTATAGAGTTTTATATATACTTTATATATAGTTACTAAGAAATTATAAAAACTTAGAAATAATTATAATAATAATATAGAGAAAAGGTTATTAGAGAATATATAGTAAAAGTAATTAAGGATTATAAGGTTTATTTTAAAAGTAAACCTTCTTAATACTAACTTTATAGTATATTATAACTTTTATTTATATTATAAACTACTTAGTAATCTATATTACTTAACTTTATTATTAAACTACTAAAGTTTAAAAAACCTTTTATAGAAGTATACTTTAATAATATTCTTATTATTATAGATTAACTTATAAAGTATACTTCCTTTATCCTATATAAAGAAGTAAGTAATACTAAAAAATATATATATATCTTTATTAAGAATATTATTACTAACTATAGAATATCCAAAGAGATTATATTTAATAAAAATAAGATATTTACTTTAAAATTCTAAAAATTAATTATAGTATAATTTAGTATTAAATAATTAATATCTATTATATTTTACTTATAAAGTAATAAATAGATAGAATAAATTAACTAAATCTTTAAAATATATCTCTATACTTATATTAATTATAACTAAGATAATTAGGTTATATTATTACTAATTACTTAGTTTACTTATAATAATATAATAAGAGAAAGTATTAAAGAATCCCTCTTTTATTTAAATTATAGATTTAAACTAATAATATATAGAGAACCTCTATCTAGCTTAATTAAAACTATAGCTATAGTTAAATAAATTAAGAATATCTAGAATAATATATATAAAGAACTTAAATTTATCTATAAATAAATAATATACTTTAGTAATAAATAAAGGATTAAAGGACTAACTTTAAGAGAGAGAGATAGCACCTACCTTATATAGTAAAATATTAAAACTAAATAACTAAATAATAAACTTAACTATAAAAAATATAGACTTTTTAAAATTCTTAAATAAATTTTACTAATTAATTTTAAACTTAACTTACTTAATATAATAAAATATTATTTAGTTTTTTATATTTTACTTTTTAAACTAATATTATGAGGATTATAGATAAATAACCTTATTATAATAAAAGATAATAAACTAAAATATAAGATTAAATAGATTATTAACTATATATAAGAACTATAAAGAATTTAGTACTTTATTAAGTAGAAAGGATATAGATATAAAAATAATATATAGAAATTAGCTAAAAATATTATAAATATAGCTAATAAACTTATATAATACTAGTAATAATATTAAGAATAAAAAATAACGCTTATATTAATCGCCTTAATTTTAGTCCTACTATAAAGATATTAATAAGTTAGATACCTTTATAAATATATCTAACTACTAATAGAAGTAAATAGACTATAATAAAGAAAACTATTTATTTACTTTAAAATACTAGAAATAAACTAAAAACTACTTAAAGATAGTACTAATAAACCTTCTATAAGAACTAATAAACTAAGATTAATAAAGTCTAAATTAAGCTTAAAATCCTACTACTTAGGATTATTTAGTATTCTTATAACTTAAAGATTACTTACTACTTAGTACTTATAAGTATTTAATAAAAGAAAGATATTATCCTCTTAGTTTATATCTTATATTCCTTAATTAAACGCCTTAGTTTAACGCTTTTATACTAACTTCTTTATCTTATAAATATAACTTAAGTAACTTATAGCTTCTACTATCTAAGTCTATAAATAAGTAAACTCTTAATAAAGGACTAATAGCTCTATATTTATTTTCTCTTCTTTCTTATCTTACTCTTTTTACTATTTATTTAATTTCTATATTATAATATAATTAGCTACTATAGACTAAAGATATAAAAAGTAAAACACCTATAAGTAGAAGCTATTAAGATACTATTATAAAGCTTTTTAGCCTTAATATGTATATAATAATAGGAAGATCTCTCTCTAAAATAATAAAATACTTTAGTTTAAAAATAATAAATATATAGTATATTACTATCTAAAGAATAAGAATTAATATACTTAATCAAAGCTTTATACTTATAGTCCTTTAGTTTAGTAACTAATAACTTCCTCTTTAATTTTTAAATATAACTTAATATAATATTAGTATTATAGGAAAATTAAGAAGTATAATTAATAGATCCTTAACTTAAGACTAGCAACCTACTTATATTAAGTTTTAAGGATAAAACCTTTAGAGAAGGGACCTAATATTATAACCTATTATATATAAATAATAGTTAACTAACCTACTTAGACATTAAGTAGCTAAAGTAAGGTATTTATACTATAGGATTATAAGATTAATAGGAACTTATTTAAGAATAGAAGAACTATAGTATAAGTTATATAATAATAAGAAGGACTAATAGAAAATAAGTAGTTCTAGCTAAAAACTAATATAAGATAAATAGTCTACTTCTAAGTGTTATAGTTAGCTATTTAATAGTAAGGTCTACTAATAGAAGTTAAAGATTAACGCGTAATAAATAGGTTTTATATTATAGTCTTAAGTTATAAGTTATAAGTTATTATAGATTAGTCTTTTTAGAGGTTAAGGTGATTAGTTTTAGACTTAATAAGTTATTTATAGTAAAGGTAAGCTAAAAGTATTTTAAGGATAAATATAAAGTTAATTACTAAAGAGCTATAGAAGTCTAACTATAAGCTAGGTTTAGGTTATTTTATATATAAGTCTTAAATAGTTCTTTTATCTTACTTATTAATTCCCCTTTAGGTATTAGTAAGCGTTTAGTAATTATTAGTAAGTGCTTAGTAGTTCTAACTAAGCGCTTAGTAATCTATATTATCTACTTAATTTTATCTTATTATTATATAACTTATATTATAGTTCTTCTATTCTAAGTAAGTCCTTATTATCTTTATAATCTTATAATATAAATATCCTATCTTAGCTACTTAATATCTAAGTAGGTTAGCTAACTATTATCCTTATATAATAGGTTATAATATTAAGTCCCCTCTCTAAAAGTCTTATCTTTAAGACCTAATATAAGTAGGTTATTAGTCTTAGGTTAGGGATCTATTAATTATGCTTCTTAATTTACTTATAATATTAATATTATATTAGGTTATATTTCTAAAAATCTTATGATTTCTACTCTTTATTATTATTATTATTCCTTTAAGATTACTAAGGATAGCTTTAAAGTTATGCTTTATTATTATTATTAGTCTAAGGGGTTACACTATAAAATACTACTTAGTTTCTTAGTTTATAGAGAGTATATTACTATAAGTAATACTTAATATTTATATAATATATTTAATAATATAGTCTACTAGTATTTATAGTTTTTTATTCATTATTTTATTTTTTAGCTAATTTAGTTCTAGTAGAATATCTAATAGTTAAGTTTTATTATTTAGATAATAAGGAGGAGGAAACTAAGGAGTTATTTTAGAAGAGAATAGAAATGCTATAAAAGGTATAAGCTGAGGTGAATAAAGCTTTAGCTAAGCTATATTATATTTATAAAGTTAAAAGGATAGTTTTTAAAAAAGGTTATAAGGAAATATTAGTAGTAGCTAAGGAAGAGGAAGTATTAGAGGTTCTTTCTATTAAGTTTTCTAAGGAAGTATTTAATTCTATATTAGATATATAGTTAATAAGTACTTAGAGTATAGTAAATATAGATACTTTATTTAATTAGAATCTTATAACTTTAAACTTCTTATTAGGGGAGTTTTAGTTATATTCTAGTATCTTTAAGTAAATAAATAGTTTTTTTTATTTTAGTTTATCTACTTCTATTAGTAGTTAGATATATCTATAAAGGTGTTTAATTTATTAATACTTTTATAATATACTTAAGGTAGGTATAACTAGTATAAATATTATTTCTTATTCTTAATACTATTACTAGTATTATATAAGTTTATTAGTTGCATTTATAATGTTTTTTATTAGTTCTTATATATTATCCTTATATTTATATCCTTTTTATTTAATAAGGTATTAATATTTTCTTAGTTCTTTTAGATAGTTAATAATCTATTTAACTTTATATTTTAGTTTATTATCTTTTATAATAATAAGATTATTTATATATAATCCTTATAGTATTAGTTCTAGAAATAAGATATAAAATATTAAGTAATACTTTATAATTTCTAGGAGTTTAAGTTTATAGTTAACTAGTAAAATAACTTATAAGATTTTAAAAAGTTTAAGTTTTTTAAAGTTAAGTATATTATTTAGTTACTTTATTTTAATATTTTATTATATAAAGTAGGCGCTATCTCTCTCTTTTAAAGTTAGTCTCTTAATCTTTTATTAGTTACTAAATAATAATATTTATCTTTATATAAATTTAAGTTTTTTTTATATATTTTCTTAGATATCCTTAATTTATTATACTAAGGTATTAGCTTTTATTATAGCTAGGCCTATTTAAGGTTCTTTATAAGTAGTTAGTTTAAATCTATAGTTAAGATAAAAAGGGGATTTCTTAATGCTTTCTCTTATTATATTATTATAAGTAAACTAAGCGATTAGTAGTAATATAACCTAATTATCTTAGTTATAATTAATATAAGTATAGAGGTATATTTTAAAGATTTAATTAATTTATTCTATTTATTTATTAGTTTATAAGTAAAATATAGTAAATATTAATTATTTAATATTAAGTTATACTATAATTAATTTTTAAAACTTTAAAGTAAATATCTTATCTCTATTAGATATAATCTCTTTAAACGTTCTATAATTAGTAATAATATATTTAATAAAGGTATATATATATTCTTTAGTAACTTTTTCTCTATATTATTATTATAGTTATTTTTAGGTTTTTATAATTCTTTAGTAACTATATATAAAGTATATATAAAACTTTATAATTACTTTATTATCTAATTTATTAGTTAAGCTAGTATTAGATTATTTAGCTATTATTAAAAGTTTAGCTATTAATATTAAGTTTTTATTATTCTCTTTAAAAATTACTTAAGTTTCTTTAGGTATTAAGATATTATAGTTTAGTTATTAGTTAAAAGTATTAGTTTTATTATTATTTAATCTTTTTTAGTAAATAATTTAGAAATTAAATTCTAAGAGAAATTCTAACTATTAAATTTATTATTTATTAAGTATTTTTAAAGTTATAAAGTATAAAAGATTCTTATAATCTAAGTATATAAATATTTTATAAGTAGTTCTTAAAAGTTTAAGTTACTATTCTTTAAAAGTTTTAATAATTATTATAAGTTTTTTATTATAAATCTAATAGTTAAGCTTTAGTTTATAGAGTTTATAAAAGAAAAAAGTATAAAAATATAATTTTCTTTTTAAGTTTTATTATAATAATTATATTTTAAAAATATAGTTTAAAGAATTAAGTTTTATTTTAAATTTATTTTTAAAGTTTAGAATTATTAAGATTAATTTATTAGTAATTATATTTTTAATTTTTTAGAAAGTTTTTTATTAAAGTTCTTTTTATATAAAAAATATATTTTTATAACTAAAGTTAATAAAAGTTATATTTATTTTCTTATAGTTTTTTATAGATTTATAATAGAAATTAATAAAACTAAAGAATTTTTAAACTTCTTTAAAGTTATTAAGTATTAATTATTTTTTAATAACTTTAACTTTATTTTCTAATATATAGACTTCTTTAAAAATAATAATAAATCTAAAGTATTCTACTTCTTAAGTATAAAATCTACTTTTCTTTAGTTTAATTAAGAGTTTAGTTTCTTATAGAGTTTATAAAATATTATATATATTCTTTTTATATTTATTAAGTATTAAAAAGAAGATAAAGATATTATCTAAGTAAATAACTATATAAATATTAATATATTATTATAATATAGTATTAATTATATTTTAAAACGTTATAAATATATTAATAAAACTAAAAAGTATAATAAAATACTTAAAATATCTTTTTTATATTTTAAAAAATAGTTTTCTATTTTTTATTTTATTTTATTTTAATTAAATTATAAACTTCTTTAAAATTAAAAGCTATAAACTTATTAGTTTTATATAGAAATCTCTTTATTTTATTAATAAATAATAATAAGTAGTAATTCTTAATTATTATTTTATTAAGTATATAGTAGTTAATATATAGTTATAGTTTTCTATTCTTCTTAAATATAAATAAGATTAAACTTCTTATTAATAAAATTAATAATTTAATATATTTTTATTTTAAGTTTTTATTAAAATATTTATATAAAGCTTCTACTTCTATTAAATTAAAGCTATATATCTTATTAAATTATAATTCTTTCCCTTTTTTAAGAGGGATTTTATAATTAAAACTAATATATTTAAGTAGTTTAGTTTTTAGTTTAACTATAAAAAGTTTTTTATAAACTTTATATTCTTCTAAAATAAATAGAATTAGATCTTTCTTTTTATTAAAGTCTTTTATTATTATTAGTTATAATATATTTTCCTTTATTTTAAAGTAATAAATATATTTTATAGCTATTTTTTTATAAAATCTATTTAAAGTTTAAGTTTTATAAAGCTACTTAAAGATTAGATTATTATAGTTTTAATAAAGTTAGCTTATCTTTTAATCTATCTATAAGTTATTCTTTTATAATTATAATATTCCTAATATAATATTATATATATTAAGTTCTATAATATTAAGTTAGAGTTATTTATTTTAATTTAAGTAACTTATTATAAGAAATATAGTCTTATTTCTAATAGTTCCTCTTTTATATTAGACTTACTCTCTTTTTATAATATTTAAAGTATATAAGTATTATTTCTTTATCTATAGTAATTATAATCTATTTAC
Source organism: Colletotrichum sp. SAR 10_99 (assembly GCA_028654355.1). Taxonomy (NCBI): domain Eukaryota; kingdom Fungi; phylum Ascomycota; class Sordariomycetes; order Glomerellales; family Glomerellaceae; genus Colletotrichum; species Colletotrichum sp. SAR 10_99. The sequence goes on from JAQIUT010000041.1 coordinate 170,294, forward strand.
TACTTAAGGTAAAATAAAGTTTCCTTTAGATCTATTATTAATTAATATAATTACTATATTATTATTAATTATTACTTATAGTTATAAGTATACTTTTATTCTAGTTATACTAAATATATAGACCTTATTATTATTATCTATTTAAGTTTTTTTTTAATAAGTAAGTTTAGTTTTTTAATTAGTTTAATTATTTTAAAAAAGTAATTTATTTTCCTTTTTATAATGCTTTTATAATATTATTTTTATAAGTTTAAACTTAAAGAAGTTTTAATCTATTTTTTATAATTCTCTAAGTATATACTTTTTCTTAATAATAGATTTAATATTTATTATATTAATATTTATATTATTTTATTTACTTATTATTAAGATATTTTATAGAAAACTTAAAGTTTAATTAAAAAGTAATAATATTATTATTAAAATAGCTAATTTCTTATTCTATAAGAATATATATTAAGTATACTTAATATATGGGTTTTATATTAATCTTTTAAGAGTTAAATTAATATTTATATTTATTTCTTATATATTTTTTATATTATAAGTAGAAGTATTAAACTTAAAAGAAGTAATAATATTTTAAGTTAAAGAAGTTTAAATAAAAGTAGTTTCTTATTATAAGAATTAAAGTTTATATATTAGTTAGTAACTCTAAATATTTATAAAAGTATACTTATTATTTATCTAATTAAAAGTTAATTATATATATCTTAATTTTTATCTTAATTTCTTTAAGTTTATCCTTAAATTCCTCTTTAGAGCTAATATTATTTATATTAAGAGTAAGTTTATAAATAATCTTTATCTAAATATACTAATAAGTAGTATTATAAAGTTTATTTAAATTATATAAAAAGCTTTCCTTTTCTTTAAAAGTTTAATTATTTATAAAGTTAAAAAGATATTACTTTTCTAGAAAGTTATATTAATATTTTAATTCTTTATTAAATTCTTCTTTAATTTATTTTTTAAGTTTTTAATTAATTTACTTAATTTAAATAAAGTTTCTATATACTTACTTTTATTATTCTATATATAAAAATATAATACTAAGTTATTTTTTTTATATAAAGTTATAAAGTTTTATTTAAATTTATTCTAAGTATATAAGTTTAGCTAATTAGAGATATATAAGTTTCTACTTATTATTATTTTCTAGTTCTTAGTTATATATAGATATACTTATAAGTTAGAATTATTAGAGTTAAAGTATTTTATTAAGTTACTTTTTAAGTTTTTTTATAATTTTAGTATTATTAATATATATTATTACTAAGATTTTAAAATAAATATCTAGAGTAATTATATTATATTTAGATTATTTAAAGTTATTATTCTTTAAATAGTATCTTAATATTTCTTTATTTTTAAAGTAAATATAGTAGCTATTTTTATAATATTTAGTCTATAATATAGATATATAGGGTGTTTTAGTTATTATATTAACTTATTTTATATATTTTAAGATTAGTTTTTAATTTTCTTTTTTAAGTTATTAATAGTTATAAGTAATATACTTTTATTTCTTATAGTTATAATACTTAAGGTTTTAAAGCTTCTTTTAGTTTTTTATAATAACGCTAAGGTTTATAGGTCTACTATAATAGCTATAAGTAGTAATATATTTTAAAGGTTATCCTACTTTAAAGTTATTATAATTATCTTTATTTTCTATTATTACTTATTTTAAAGGTCTTTTATTTAGGTTTTAGCTATAGTATTAGAAGTTATAAGGTTACTATTAGTATTTATAGCTTATATTAGATTTTTAATATTATTTTTATTCTCTTTTATAATATTAGTTATTCTACTTAATAATATATTTTATATAGTTAATAAAGCTAAGAGGTTTATTAATTTTATTAAGTCTATCTTTTATATATCCCTTAAGTTTTAAGTAGAAAGTTTTAACTTTACTTTCTTTAATAAAGTTAAGTATAGAGATAATCTAATAGAATTTAGCTATATAAGTATATATTAATCTAGTTTAATAAAGTTATTTTAGTTTTCTTTAAGCTTATTAAGTTTTATTAAGTTCTTAGAATATAGATTATAAGGCTTATTTATAGCTTATAAAGCTATAGAATATATTTTTAACTTCTTAAGTATACTATTTTAAAGTTTTACTTAACTACTTATTTTAGAGAGGTTTAAATTAAGTTAGAGCTTTTTTTTATAAGAAAGTAGTAGTATAAACTACTTTTTTTATTTTATTTTAGAAACTATTATTATAAAAAGTATAATATATATATATTTATACTAAATATCCTTTAAGTTTCTTAAGGTTTCTATTAAAAAGAATAAGTAATATAAACTTAAAGTAGTTTTATTTTTCTATTAGAGCTATAATAATATTAATAATAGCTTAAAAGGTTTATATTTCTTTTTTTAAAATATAAGTTTACTTAGTATATACTTAGAATTTAGTAAAAACTACTAAGTTTTTATTAAATATATACTATATCTTCTTAAAATTATTATTAGTTTTTTTAAGCTAGCGCTTAAGCTCTTTAGTATTATCCTTACTATTCAAGTTATTCTTTATTTTTTAGTCTCTAAGTTTTTAAATTAGATTTTAGGAAATTTATCCTCTTAAAGTAAATAAAGATCTAAAAATAAGAGACTTAATAGAAGTATAAGAGGATATTTTATTTATACTATTTAATAAGCGTTAATAGTTAACTTATTAAATAAGAGTAATTAAAGTATTATAATTAGCTATTTAATAATAAGGTCTATTAATAGAAGTTAAGGATTAATATATAGTAAATAGGTTTTATATTATAGTTTTAAGTTATAAGTTATAAGCTATTATAAATTAGTCTTTTTAGAAGCTAAAGTAAGTAATCTTAAACTTAATAAGTTATTTATAGTAAAAATAAGCTAAAAGTATTCTAAGAATAAATATAAAGTTAATTACTAAAGAGCTATAGAAGTCTAACTATAAGCTAAGCTTAAGTTATTCTATATATAAGTCTTAAATAAGTCTTTTATCCTACTTATTAATTCCCCTTTAGGTATTAATAAGTACTTAGTGATTATTAATAAGTACTTAATAGTTTTAACTAAGTACTTAGTAATCTATATTATCTACTTAGTTTTATCTTATTATTATATAACTTATACTATAGTTCTTCTATTCTAAGTAAGTCCCTATTATCCTTATAATCTTATAGTATAAATATTCTATCTTAGCTGCCTAATATCTAAGTAGGTTAGCTAACTATTATCTTTATATAATAGGTTATAATACTAAGGATTACTTAGAGATTATTAGTCTTAGAATAATAAAACTATTTAGAACTTATATATAGTATAACTTAAGTATAGCTTATAGTTAGACTTCTATAGCTCTTTAATAATTAACTTTATATTTACCCTTAGGATATTCTTAGTGTTACGACCCGTTATGCATGGATAACAGTTGACCGACCCACCTGGGTGATGGGCGGCTAAGGCAGGACATTTGTACTGTAAGATCATGGGGACAACAGGGACTCACTTGGAACGGAAGAACTATGGAACTAGTCACGTGACGATAAGATAAGGAACGATCAGTGGAGCACAGAAAGAAGCGCTCAGTGATCAGTTGGTCATGCCAACTGATCGCGATCACCTCATGCACCTAGGTGATCACCCCGGAATAGACAAAGCACACTGTTCAGGCCTTGTATATAGTACGACCTGAGCCTGGCTCATGGTCAGACTTCTATAGCTCTTCAGCAATCAACTTTGTATTCATCCTCAGGATACTCTCAGCTTACCTTCACTGCGAATAACTTGTTGAGTCTAAGACTGATCACCTTAGCCTCTGAAGACCGATCTACTACAGCCTACGACTTACGACCTATGACCACGACCCCAGTGTACTGTTTTAACGTCAATCCCCAACTTCTGTTAGCAGACCCCACTGTTGGATAGCTGACCGTAACACTTAGCTTATTTTTACTATAAATAACTTATTAAGCTTAAGACTAATTACTTTAGCTTCTAAAGACCTAATTTACTCTAGCTTATAACTTATAACTTAGACTATAACCCTAGTGTACTGTTATTATGCGTTAATCTCTAGCTTCTGTTAGCAGACCTTACTATTAGATAGCTAACTATAATAAAAAGCTTTAATAAGAAGGTATACTAATTAGTAGTAGTTTAATAAAAGATTAAAATACTTTAAGTAGAAGTTAATATTAATAAGGCTAAGAAATATAAGAAAGTTAAAATAAGCCTAAATTTAAAGTTTACTAATATTAAAGCTATCTAGAAGGCTTAAATTAAAGCAAATAAACTTAAAAATAGTATAAATAAATCTAATAAGTCTAAAAACCCTAGTAATAGCGAAAGTTATATTATTATAGTATTATAATATATATAAACATTAGTTGAAGTTAATATATATAAATATAAGGGTATTAAAAATAGGGTGTCAAAATGTAGGGGGTGACGAAAAGTAGGTGACAGACGTTGCTCCAAGATAAACACACAGTCTATATTTCGAACAGAAATGCAAAGGGTAAGAAAGATCAAACAACAACTCCATATGTTCACTCTCACAGACGCAACTAACCAGAGACAACACAGGGTGTGGCCCCGTTTCAATTTTTGGGCGCCAGCAACGGCCAGACGGACACCATCTGGAAGAAATGGGCCCGCGTTGCGAACTGGATAGACCTTGTCATGTATACTTTCGATCAACAATACAAATGGGGTACGCGCGCGGGCGAGCCCAAAAACTCGAAGGGGAATCCCTCGATGCGGTCTCTTTGGGCGTACTGGATCGACAAGGAGCTTGGCGACATTGAGGCCCTCGGCGCCGCCTGGGCGACACAGTCCGCAACGGTCTTCGACCAAAAGTTCCCGAAGAACAAGCGGTCCGCGGCCGAGGAGAAGTGGAGGAACGATGCTTTCGGCACCAATGGCTCTGCTACTGCAGCCAAGCTCAAGTTCCCTCGCCCGGCCGGTCTCCCAGCCGGCGCCTCGATTTATGGTGCCTATGGCTGGAAAGATGTCACATTTGATGCTTCCAACCAGAACCCGAACATCGGCGTCCCGGACAAGATCGTTTAGGTAATGTCTTGAATGGTGGCCGTGTTGGAATATTTGAGGTTCAGAAGGCGGACAGGTGGACGGGATGGGTTTTGTGTGTGGGAGCACACCGGCCGTGGACATATTGCCATGTTGCTTGTTTGCTTGGACTGTTTTGTTGGCTCTGCTTATCACTTTTGAAGTTGCAACTGTCTCTACCGATATCTAGATTTTCATTTGATTCATGTTCACTGATTACTGCTTGTCTCTTGCGTTATTTACCCGCAGGAAGCCTTACAAACACCTCAGAAAATCAGTCCTCAAAGTCCTGGAAAGCCTCTCTAATTTCCCCCATCACCTTTCCCACGCCATCATAAGTGCAACGCACAACTTCCATCTCCGGTGCCTGCTGGCCTTCATCTTGGCCGCTTCGGAGTCCCTCAAATTCCCCTGAAGTTGTTGCAGGATGCTCGATTGACAGGTCCCAGAAGACCACCAGGAAGCCTCCCTCATTCTCGTTCCAGAGCTCTGGTGGCCGGTCAATGATGATGATGACTCGACGCCAGTCACTTCGAGGCCAATCCACGTGGTTGATGAGTCGCGAAATGTGCAAAGTATCATCGGCGTGCTCCCGTGACGCAATTTCAGCACGGGCATGTGCTCTGCACTTCTCGATTCTCTCCTCGGTAGATGCGTCCACGGCAAGCGGCAAGGCCCAGAGGTCAATGCGATCGTGGAAATCAAATCCAATTCTCCAGCGCGCTCTGAATGTCTCTTCGTGGACCTGCTTAGCTCGGGTTTTCAGATGGTCCGGGTTGGCAGACAAAGGCGTTGTGTCGTATATCTGATAAGACATTTTCGGGCGCGTTTGTCCATCCTCATCGTCCGAATCGGAGTCTGAGAGCGGTCGCGCATAGTTTTCGGGTACTGGCAGCCTCACAGCACGTCGCCAGGCGGTAATGCAGGGCGTGTTATCATGGCTGGGCATTTCCTCAATGACGTATTGCAAAAGAGCTTTGCGGGGCGCCTTGCCGCCTGTGGATGCTCTTCTGGTGGGAGTTTGGGGCATGTTTGTTGTTGAATGGAAGTTTCAAGATGCTCTTCAAGAAGAACTGAGGCAAAAGAAAAAAAGGGCGGAGTTGTTTGAGGAGAGAATTGGGAGACGCGAGTATTTCGTTTGATCGATGAGAAAAAGGAGGGGCCTTGTTGGTGCTGTGCCTCATTGTTTTGGGCGTGTGTCCAAGGTACCTGGTACTGATGGTAAAAAAAGACAAGGCACCTTGCCCACCTTTTAATAGTTGAGTATTGTCGAAAGGTCCCAACAGCAATAACACGGGCTGTGCATTGTGTTTACCTGCCCCCCGAATGACTACTTAGTACGCCATTCTTGGATTGACTTAATTCTTTGAGATTTGCGCAACCGCTGATGATGTGCATCACTGCCCCCAACCAAAAGCTTTACTAGCTCCACATTACAGCGATTCGTCGCCACGAAGTCCGCCAATCAATAAGTTCATCACGACCCATGATGCTCAAGAGCACAACAAAGTAGTTGCCACAAATGTAGAACTTAGAAATTGCTCTTAGACCAGCGTCTAAACCAACGGGTAACAACCTTTGGGGACAATTTTCCAAGGATTTAGTCAAAGTATTAGATCTCAATATCCAACGTTACGTGCACACATTTTATAAGACTAGATAGCTCACTAGGTACTTGCGGAAGGCTCAATCATCTACTCGAGTCATATCAATGTGCTAGGATTGATTTTTCTCGGAAGGCTTTCGTCCGTAGATGTTGTACCTGAATCGATTAGCAATAATCACTAAGAATAGGTGAGCAACTGACATTGGCCAGTACGCGTGAATTGATCTGTTCCCCAGATCTTTTCGCACTTCCACGAGAAAGACTTGGACCTCCTCCTTTGTCCAGCCGTGAGCTCTGGTCAAGGGTGCCATAGTGAAGGATTCAAATCCAGCAATGAAGTTTTCGTTAGCCCATATGCCCAGCTCCTTATACTCGGGATACTTCGGCCAATCGTTGGTCGGCCACTTATGCACCTCCATCTTGACGTCCACGAAGCCGGCATCCTCAAGAACCTTCACAAGAGGCGGAATCTCCTGGTAAGGACGTCCGAAAATGCCGGCAGCTTCTCCAAGCAATTCAGTGCATCTGGAAATAGCAGAGTCCGACTTCAGTGTTCCATCGTCGGAGCGTGCATGCAGGTCTAATTCAACTAATTCGACATATCCACCTGGGGTGAGGTGACTAAGAAGTTGGGAACACAAAAATTAGTATCGCGCAGAACGTTGACCATATGATGTGTTTGGAAGAGTCGAGGTTGCATAACCTACTTAAAAACCTTGGTTGCAAAGGTTTTCCAATTGCCAATTGATGCGTTCATAAACCGGCTGTGAATGTAGTCGAACGGTTGCGACCAGTTCCACTCCTCGTCTAAATCATCCACTTCAAACTTCACGTTGAGTGGCACACTTCCGCGAATTAGCCTTGTCAAAGATATGTGTTTTGGTGTCTCAATAGTGTGGATGTTAAATCGACGGAAGGGAGCACTCACAAGTCTGACATGGTTGGGGAAAGATCAAACCCAATAACCTAGAGCTCAAATCAATGATTCCAAGATTCATTAATCATGATGAATAGACATTGTTACCTCGGCATTCGGGTGTTCCTCCCCAAAGTCCTCGGCCCAAATACCGGTACCTGTACCGACATCGAGGATGCGCGTGACCTTTGAGTCGGGATCGTTGGCGGGCGCGAGTCCCAGGCGGTTGTCGAGGGTAAGAAGACAAAGATGGTGTTGCAAGTCTAAAGCCCATGTCAGCGCACCTCGCAGATGAGGCGATTATGAAGCTTACCTAGTCGCTCGTTTTCCCTCTCATCATTGGGAGCATGGTATCCTAAAAATATTAGAAATCAGACGACCATCAAGATGTTACTTAGAAAATCACCACATACGTCCGTCTTTGTACTTGTGGTACGTACGGCCGTTCTCGACACGGAAGTCGCGAATTGAGTCACTCAGACTAGCGGTCGAAGATGCGACACTCTAGATCGAATTGATTGATTAGAGCAAGTCAGTGGGATAAAGAGGACTTCTGCGTACACCACCAATCTCCGAGGAGGTGTCATTCGTCGCCTTTGGCCATCAGGGATTAGCATCAACAGGGTCAAGAGGCTAGGCGTGGGATGCGATTTACCTCATCGGCTGCCAAGTTGATTGGGTTATTGGCCTGAACAGGGACTTCAGCGGTGCCAGTTGCGCCGCTCGTGGCGTTGTTGGCACTCATGACTGACAGCAAGAGCGAGAATGATGAATGCAATAGAACAGAAACATCAATCGTAGCCAAATCATTCGGACCAGGTCCTTTTCTGGGTGATGATCTCTTTTATTACCCCTCTTCTTGACTGAAGCGAGTTATGCATGTTCCCTGCCAACAAACCATCACATCCCCAGTGATAAAGCCTGCCCTGTTGGTTGTCCTGCATGTCACCCTTGGCGAATGTAATTCCGCCCGCGGCCTCCCAAAAGATGCCTCAAAGTCCGCAAATACTCCGCTAATCCACTGAAATTAGAAGTAGATACATAAGAAGCGCCAATTCACCAACCTCGCTTCAGACCAGGGTCCTGGAACCAGAGCTGCAAGTCCTTTCTTCAACTCCTAATCGCCTCCACCAACAGCACTCGTACCCCATTTCGCCGAGAAGTCACCGCAGCCGACCAAAAGACCAAACTACTGGTCAGACAAAGTTATGGCGGTGCTTAACCCGGCTCCGCGAAAATACGGCATTGTCGTGCTCGGAGCCTCTGGCTTCACCGGGACGATGGTATGCACACACATCGCGGCCCATTTTCCACCCAACCTCAAATGGTCAGTTGCCGGCCGGTCACAAGAGCGTCTCGAAAGGCTGGCAGCTAAATTGAGAAAAGAATATCCCGATCGAGTGCAGCCAGGTGAGGCACCCGGGTGTCCTGATTTTGCTAGACTGGTGGGAATGCTAATTCGCAACTAGACCTTGAAATTGTCGCGCCAGACGATGCTGAGACACTCGGGGAGGTGATCGGAAGAGCCAAGGTGTGCATCAGCAGTGTCATCTATGCGGTTGACGGAGATCCGATCATTGAGGCGTGCATCGACCAGCGGACCGACTATGTTGACTGGTTTGTGATGTCTATTGCTTCGTCAAATGATATCTAACAGCGAACACTAGCGCCGGTGTTCCCACTCTCGTCCACGACTGGGTCACCAAATATCATGACCAAGCTGAGGCAAACGGCGTTGCGGTAGGTCGCGTCCTCACCTGACTTTTCATGATAGACAACATGAACGTATCGGCTGACCGGCGGCACAAATAGCTGGTTCATTCTTGCGGCGCCATGACAGGAGAAATGGACCTTTTCGCCATCCATGCCTGCCGCGAATTGAAACAGAAATGGTCGGCACAAATGGGAAAGATGACGTTGCGAGTTGATGATCTTGAGTAAGCACTCAACTTCATTATATCAGGTTGATGGGCTCTGCATGCTAATTGAACATGATCCCCAGTCCTAATGTAAGCGGCGGCACCATGCGAACGATGCTATCATTCGCGAGTGGAGGCCCGAAAGCAATCGCCGCGGCTGGTCACCCGTCGCTGCTGACGCCGATTCCTTACACGAAACCCATTGAGGCGGTCCGCGGAATCCACACGCATCCCGTGCTTGGATTATTGACGCTCTCTTCGCCGCCAGGCGACCAAGCGCGCACCCTCATCAATAGATCTTGGAGTCTCCTAGGCGGCCCCGAAGGCAGCTGGGGTCCCAACTTCCAGTACAACGAGTACGAGAGGGCGCAATCTTACGTGGGCGCCGTCTTCAACTTGGTCCGCTGCTATATCATTCTCACCATGTTCTCGTGGGTGCAGTATCCCTGGTTCTACAATTTGCTAATGCGCTCCGCACCGGACTTGGGTGTCGGCCCGTCTGAGGAGCAGATCAAGAGTTTGCCTTTCACTGCGGCAGCTTTCGTTGAGGCCGACCCCGCGGAGGAGAAGAATCGTGGGAAGGGGTGTCTCATCAAGTTGAGGTACAACGAGGGAAACTACCCATTCGCTGCCATGCTCATGGCTCAGGCGGGCGCCACGCTGTTGTACGATAGGAACTTATCAGCGGGTATCAAAGGCGGATGTCTGACGGCTGGGGTGTTGGGGCCGGACTTTGTGGAGAGGGCGAGGCAGGGAGGTCTCGAGATCGAGACCACCATGGTTGAAAGTCTGAAGATCTGAGACAATTCTCCATGATCTATCGCGTTTGTACATGTAACAGTAGTATGGGCAATTCATATGTTATCATACACTCTCTCTTCGCTGTTTACTCCGCTGCGTTATGAAATAGATGCGTTGTCATTGATATATGCTCATCGTTATGTGTGCTACTTCGGCATCAATATTAACAGCCTGTCATGTCACTTGGTCTGGCAGGGGTTCAATAGGGCTTTTGTGATCTAAGATCTGCAGAAAGAATTCACTAAGTCCATGGAAAAGGCACTGCTGTACGCGCTACCTATGGTATATATAACGCAGAATGATCAAAGTCAACCCGTGCTACGGTCCGCCTCCATTCACTTCAAATTTCGCAGGTGTACTCCATCGTCAAGTTTACCTGAGGGACACCCTCAAAGTCTGCAGGCACCGCATACGAAATATTGTAGTACCAGTGATTTCTCAGCTGATCACCATACGAGATAGGCAACTTCTCCAATCCAGGCGCAGAGACGTTGACGTTTAAGCATGGTAATTCCTCCAAGCCGGTAATAGACTTGCCTCCCAGAGTCCATGATGAGGGGATTCCGGAAAGGGCAAAGGTGAAGATATCAGAGCCTCCCTGAGTCTTGTTTGGGTATGAGATGCTCAAGAAGTTCTCACTCGCAACGGCCTTAATCGTCGAAGCAGAAGGATAGAGCAGGAAGAAGCCAACCAGGGGCCATGGCTTATGCGAAGGATCCGAAGCCCAATGTGCAATGGCTGGGACAAACTGGTCTCCTCGGTTCTCTGTCTCAGCGAGCTGCTGTCCGCCAATCATGAGAGGTCCACTGATCCAGGATGTGGTGGTGCGAGCGACGTCGGTGTCCAGCTCTTCCTTGATATGTCGTGTGAGGCTTCGTGACCCCGTCCAGGAGCCCTTGGACTTGAGAGCAGCTGCGGTACTGTTTGAAATGTGCTTCGCGACCGTCTCTGAAACCAGGGAGATTGCCGCACCCTGTGCAGCGTCGTACATCAAGTCTCCTTCTCCCAAAAGAGGCTGTGGACCGTACTCGCGGCCAAATACAGACCACCAGTACATGGGGAGAATGGACGAATACTTCGTCATGTCGCGGGTGTATGCCCGGTCATACGGACCGACGAGATTGCCGAGATACGGGTTGTAGTGCTCCGCAATATCTTTCCACAACTCCGTCAAGATGAACTCGGCGTTCTTGGTCAGGGTGGCGTTGCGAGGTCCGTAAGCGATGTTTGCAGCCAGAGCCCAGACGTCCATGCCGTAGTAATTAGGCGCGTTGTACTCGCCGAGGGTGTTAGACCCGTTGGACTTGAAGAGCTCCAGAAGCTCGCTCCCTTGAGTGTTGGCGAAGTTGATGAAGGCAGAATTTTGACGACGGGCGCCGATCCAGCCGACTGTAAGGGCGCGCATGAGGCCTGGGTTAGAGTAGCCAAGAATGAGGTTGTCGCCATCGGGGTAGCTGCCGTTACGTCTCATAGCGCCAACGGCTTGGATTTCGAGAGCATCTTCAATTTTCTTGACGAGATCCGCGCCAAGGAGGTCGGAATAGAGCTCCACATCTTGCACAAGTTGTGTTCTACATTGCTGTTAGTTGCTGTTGGTATTGTGGCATTCGTGATCTTATATAACTTACCCGATAAACTCTCTCCAGTTCGGATCGTATGTAGTCTAGAACCAGATGAGCAGATACGCCGTCAATGGCTCCACGGACCCAACTTACATAGATCTTTGGTGGATAGAGTGTGGAGTTGGGAGTTGGATCCGGCTCATCAGGCGAGAGCTTAAATGTTCCATACCACGCTGACTCAAAATCCGACGTCATTTGGCACTGAAGACTGCGCTCGGAATTAGTCAAAAGAATAATAAAAAAAAAGACCAAATGAGTTTCTTACATATTCTCAATTGCTGTCTTTGCGTTTTCCACGTCGTTTCCCTCATTGCGATGCAGCAAGCCCGCCGTGTACCAGGCAGTAAACCTGTTAGACCACGGTCCCTTGTCGGGGTAGAAGATCGCAGCGTACGACTGGTCCCATCTAGCGTCCTGGACCCCCATGGAGTAGTCAAACAAACTTTGAGCACCTGTGGTAGTGTAAGTCAAATTGAACGTCTTTCGCCATTTGCGCAATCCTTACTGGCTGACAACTTGGGCTTGCTGGCGGCGTTGACCCCCAGCGTCGCGCCGGAGGTCAAGATTGAAGCGACGGCCAATTTGAGATACATCGTGCCCAACAAACCGTACTTTTGCGGGGGTAATTCTTGGCATGAGATCCCATTACGTCCAGGCCGCTTTCTCTACCTATATATGCTCATACTGACAATACCCCTTGCCATAACTCGCCATGAGGACCACGCGTTCGATGCCGCTATATCCCCTAGTCTGGGGAATCAACAAGGCCATCGTCATGAACCCCTCACGCCAACCTCCGCACTGCTATGCTGTTTTCTCTCACAGAAAGGTCCGCCAATCAAAGATACCAATCCCAGCTTGCCCAGGCCCCGGTCCGAACCGGGCCGGAGACCGGTGGACCATCTCCGGCCCCCGGGCAAGGTTACATACCCCAACTTGGGAGAGAAGCCGCTGCGCTAGCGAGCTGAGCTCAAGCGGGGTCACGAGTGACCATTTTGCGGGGGACAGACCGCATGCTGGTCGGGGATAGTGGCACCATGGAGGATAAACAGGGTAAACATCGGACTGGGGCTTTTCCCACAGGCGGGCCAGTGGTTGTTGGTGATATCTGGCCGTATCAGGTGCTGATAGATACCATTGCCGGACGATATTTCCGCACCCCTGAGAGGTCACGTTACGCATGGCATATCGCCCGCGATACCTGATTCGGAAGGCTTTCGCCCGATAAACTGCCCTCGGCACCGATAGCTATTGCCGACAACGTGAGGGATTCCCCAACCCCGCTGGTATCTCCTGACCTCTGTTGGCTCGATCTGGCGCTCATAGGCAAAATCCCCCGAGCGGCCTGAGCCCGACAGATTGGATCGTGTGAGAGCCGGCCCGGAAGTTGGCCGGGCTTGTTGGTGCTGATATCGGTACCCGAGGAAAGCGTGTTTGTTTCTCGGGTTGTTATCTCTTCGGGTCCGTCAAATATTAACATCGCCATTCCCGGGTACTCGGAGCTCGTGTGAGTCGCGTTCTAGTTCTGTTCTTTTCTGGAAAATTGCAACCATGGCGAAGGGTCCAACATCGTCAGTAGAGCCGGGCGGCGTTCCCGTGACTGTCGATGCGGCGATTGTGAAAAACAGAGGGTCGCTGAAATGGCTTTCAAACCCGGGTATTGTGAAGCTGAATTGCATCCTTGTCTTATCATTGGTGTCAAGTTACGCGACCGGTTATGATGGATCGATGATGAATGGACTGCAGTCCTTGGACACATGGCAGCAATCTTTCAACAACCCGGATGCTCAACAATTGGGATTGTAAGTTTGCTCGAATATGCGTGCCCCAGAGTAGTTGCTGATAAGCTGTCATCAGATTAAATGCGATCCAAAATGTCGGACAGCTGGTGGCCCTTCCCTTATGCGCTTGGTTCTGCGATCGCTTCGGCCGCAAGCCGGCCCTCCTCTTCAGTGCTTCCATTCTGCTTATTGGTGTTGCGTTGCAAGGTGCATCGCAAAATGTCGGCATGTTCATCGCAGCCCGTGGAGTTCTCGGATTTGGTCTCGCGCTCAACATCACTGCCGCACCTCTGATGATCATGGAATTGGCATACCCATCCCAACGTGCCCCTCTCGTCAGTATCTACAATTCTCTATGGGGCCTCGGTGCCCTATCGGCGGCATGGATCACCTTTGGCACCTTCAGAATCGGCAACACATGGGCGTGGCGCATTCCTTCGATCCTTCAGGGAGTGTCTAGCATCGTTCAATTGGGTCTGTGCTTCTTCATCGAAGAGTCACCAAGATGGCTGATTTCGAAGGAACGAGATGCCGAGGCCGAGGCTTTGATTGTCAAGTATCATGCGAATGGAGACCCAACAGATCTGGTTGTTCCGTTGGAGATGGAGGAAATCAGGACGGCCTTGCGACTCGAAGCTGAGGCCTCGCGATCGACATCATACATGTCTTTTTTCCAAACTCCCGGAAACCGTCGGCGCTTCTTCATCATCCTGGCAGTTGGGTTCTTCTCTCAATGGTATGTTCCTTTTCTCGCCAAACTCCACACAGAAGAACAACTTGACTGACATTGAAATCTAGGTCTGGTAACGGTCTCATTTCGTACTATCTCAGTCTGATCCTCAACTCCATCGGCTACACCTCCCAAGATACTCAGACGCTGATCAACGCATTAATGACTCTTTGGGGTATGATCTGGGGTCTCATCGCATCGTTCCTCGTCAACCGTTTCCGCCGTCGCACAATGTTCCTCGCCTCGACTCTGGGGGCTTTGGCCTGCTACGTTACCTGGACAGCTCTGCAGGCCACCTACGAACAACAAACCGACCTTACGGGCAGTGGGTCACCAGGCCTCGCCAAGGGCGTCTTGGCCATGATCTTCTTGTACAACGTCGTGTTCAACATGGGCTGGGGCGCTTTGCAGGTAACCTATGTCGTCGAGATTCTGCCCTTCAATCTCCGAGCAAAGGGCCTGGTTCTTTACAACCTGTTCGTTGCCTTGGCCCTCATCTTTAACCAGTACGCCAACCCAGTGGGTGTCACGAACTCGAAGTGGAAGTACTACATCACTTACGATGTCTGGCTGGCGTTCGAGGCCGTGGTGGTGTACTTCCTGTTCGTCGAGACGGGCAAGATGAGCTTGGAGGAGACGGCTGTCATCTTGGATGGCAATGAGGATAGGTTAACGGATGAGGTCGCCCGTAAGACGGAGAAGCTTGTGATCGAAGCTCACGAGAACGTCGCGGAGCATGATGCTCAAAGTGAGAATAAGGCTTGAATTTGGGCAGCACGTGATGGTAGCTAAGCTGGTTTTTGATTGTATTGAGTACTGCATATTCGATGCTGTGTCTAAGGAAACGACATCGTTTGCTGTTAAAACGATATGACTGCAATCGTCCTTCTCATCCTCTCTCTCGTTATTTCTCCTGTCGCCTGTGTTATCACCTCTCTCGACACTTTTGGCCATTAATGTTGTCGATGTAACTGGGTCCGCTTGGGGCGGTTCTTTGTATTTGTTTGAGAATCTGCGTTAGTTATACAAGGATAGTAATCCCTTTGTTCCCCGTTTGTCGCAAGCAGCTGGGGGTGGTTCTTCGTATTCATTGGAGGGTTAGCGTTGTTGATATTTAGGCTGTTCTGTTTCCCCCGGTCATCACAAGCAGCTAGGAAGTTAGTAATCTTGGGATGACTACTTATGCCTTGATACCTTCGGCCATTGATGCAGTCAACGTAACTCGGTTCGCTGGTGGTGGTTTTTTGCATAGGTTGTGACAATGTCCGAGACACAGCCGCCAGTGACGCTCAGTTGATCATCATCTGACCTTGGTGTTTTCCAGCCCTACGCCTCTCTTATTCGGCGCAGGTAGTAGCCCCCTAAAGGTTGCGTCTGAAACAATTGACTTCAAGGCAAAAATGAAATTCCGGATGATCGCCTTTGGATAGTCGGCCCAAGGTGTGGTTGCAATGAGGCAGAGGGGCAGACGGGAGGTTGAAAGGATACTGGGTTATGGATGCTGCAGCCAGCGTCTAGTGAAATCCCCAGAGCGAAATCTCGCGCCTTCTGCCGCTTGTGCTTGTTATTCCTAGTACTCTTACTAGTCCTACTGCTCAAGTTGCCCTTGCTTCCCTACTTATACTCTTCGAGGCCCCTTTACCTGCTTACTTACACTTCTTATCCACGCCTAGAGGGAAGATCATTTTATTATCTTTTTCATCTCCTGCAGTTCGTCGACTGAGCACAGATGAGCACGAAGTCACGGATTCGTACGTCAACCTTTCCAGGACCCCGGAGCGGAAACGAATCTGCGCGCCTGTACGTCGTCAGGGGTTCGCTCCGCATGGAGCCTATTCCATCCTGACCCTCGTGTAATTCTCCGTCTCATACGACAGTCAAGAAGGTCCGCTTGCAGGTGGTAACCCGCTGTGCGAAAGCGTAAATGAAAGCTTAGAACAGTAGAAGGTAGCATACCCGTAACCTCTGTAGTCTAAAGCTCTTGTACAAAAGTATGCTCCCTGTATGAGTGAGCTCATGACGTGGCTCTACGGCACTTCCTATCCCTTGGACTTTCAAGGTGTCATTCCGGCTGCCGGAGATCTCTTGGTGTGGGACTCGCTCGTTGTGACAGCACCACATGGCGGACCGGCATTAGCTGACAGAAAGTCAACGATGACGGCCCGCGCCGATCAGACAGTCAACGTTTTGGGTGCGTGCTCAATCGCTCTACTTGCTGATATGTATGAATTGCTCCGATGGCCAATATCCAATGATCCATTGTTTACTGATCAAGTCAGAGTCGGATCACGATCCCGTCTTTGTCAATACCATGAG
The DNA here is from genome assembly GCA_028654355.1 of Colletotrichum sp. SAR 10_99. Taxonomy (NCBI): domain Eukaryota; kingdom Fungi; phylum Ascomycota; class Sordariomycetes; order Glomerellales; family Glomerellaceae; genus Colletotrichum; species Colletotrichum sp. SAR 10_99. The sequence goes on from JAQIUT010000041.1 coordinate 187,052, forward strand.
GACAATTAGAAGCTCGACGAATGAGATGGTAGCTATGGCATGTTCTTGTCGTAAGACGGGTCTGAGTGATAATCTATGGTTTATGTGATGAAAATCGTACTGACTGAAAGACGATGCGAGCAATTGAGGCAGTGGGGTAGGATGACGCTGGCGACGAGGGTGTATTGCGTCTTCCTGATAATCTTGAGTAGAGGTTCTAACGCCATTCGAGGCTTTTCGACATCATTTATAACGGCGCACAGGTTCATCTCATCATTCGTTTCAACCTATCAAGCTTTGCGATGGCCCGATGGTGGCCCATGTCTGTTCCGGAGATCCGGCGCGTTCCTGCATCGGTGTCTCCGCCAAGCTCGCAATCTCCAGGGGTCAGCAGTGCTCGATGCAAGGCATATTGCAACTTTTATCTTTTTTTACCGCGATAAGAGCTTTGCAGCGCCCAATCTTCGCTATCAGTTCTCAATGGCCTCTATCAGTTCTCAATGGCGCGATATTGCGTGATTGAAGCTGCCATCAAAGACCAGCTTCCATCAAGGGCAGTCCCCGTTCGACCCTGGTCCGTTCATGTGAGCAATATGCATATTTTCATGTCTAATTTCGCTCCTCGAACCTCTTTCGCCGCCAAGCTCTATCCATGGTTTACCCCGCATGCTCCTCGGCTCTTCCCCATTGGATCGCACCCCAATGACACCTTGAGCTCCCCTCGGTTCTTCGGTGGAACATCTGCGGGACCTGCAGTCCGGCTCAATTGCCCCGTCAGGGAGGTGGTCAACATTGGACGGTTGGACCCTTTCCCCGTCTCCTTTCCTCCGCCATCGGTGCAATTGTACCGAAGTGGCCAAGCCTTTGGGGAAAGCTCCCCCTCCCTCACCCAAAATTACGTCGAAGCTTGGTGTTGCTCGTGCCTAGCTTCAGGTTGGTCAACGGCGGCTCGAAGAGGAACGACTCAGCAACCCTCTTGACCGCAATCTAAGCTGCAGATCTAGCGGCAGGGCAGCGTAGCATCTAGCACCTGTGCGGGCGACTTGCCGAGAAAGATGGAGCGGAGATATGGCATCATCAGATGGGGAAGTCGCGTCGGGCCAAGTCCTGGGCGCAATGGTCCGTCCCAGGCGTGACTTCGAGATCACCGTGCCGGATGATGCGATCTCGAGGCAGTGCTGCGGGCCAAGACTTGACTACAGTGACGGATGACATATAATTCGCACCCCATTGTCCCGATGCTCGAGTCGTGTCTTTGAAAAGGGACGCGACAGCCGCATCTCTTCATTCCAGAGGCAGCGGCATCCAGTCACTCGTTCGCTGTTGCAGTCTCAAAGCCCAAGGATGTCTCGACTCGTCCTCGGCCTCGTGGCCCTCACCGGCCTCCTCGGCTCGGCCGACGCCCAGAACAGCACCGGAAGCAGCGCCAATGTCAAGTGGCTCGGTCGCACGCCTTCATACAACTCCGGCACGACATTCGGTCTTCCCTGGGCCAAGGGCAAACACTACCCCAACTCGACCGAGTTCACTATCTCTAGCGGCGGCCCGTTGCAGTCATGGGTGACGGCCTACTGGCCGGACGGCTCCATCAAGTGGTCCGCCCACGCGATCCCCGAGTCCGACACGATCCTCGACGAGTATACCGTCAGCGCGTCTTCCGCAAACTCGACGGCTCGATTCTCTCGCGCGAAGAGACAGTCCAATAGTGGTCTTACCGTGACGGACTCATCCGACGTCGTGAGCATCGATACCGGCAAGCTTGCCATCACCTTCCCAAAATCAGGCAATGCGGTCGTCAGCGAGATCAAGACTGCCTCCGGCAAGGTCATCGGTCAGAACGGCAAGCTGGTCCTGCACTCGCAGTCTGGTGTTGAGGATTACGCCGAAGCTAAGGGTCAATCCGGGATCAACTACTTCAACTTCGAGAGCAACATCGAAGAGGTCACCGTCAGCAAGGACAACACCGCGCGAGCTCTTGTCACTGTTCGTGGCAAGCACCAGGCGGCCGACGGCGGCCACGATGATTGGCTTCCCTTCATTCTGCGCTTTTACACTTACGCCAACTCCGAGGCGGTACGCATCGTCCACACGGTAGTCTACGACGGCAAGGCCGAGGAGGACTTCATCTCCGGCCTCGGTATCCGGTTCGAGGTTCCTCTTGAGGGAGAAGAACAATACAACCGCCACGTCAGAATCTCTGGTGTCGATGGAGGCTTGCTCAGCGAGGCCGTCCAGGGTATTACTGGACTGCGCAGAGACCCCGGCGCCCAAGTCCGAACCGACCAGTTTGAGGGCACCGAGCTGGCTGACCCTGCGACCTGGGACCAGAGAGTCACGACTAGACTTCACTGGATCCCCACCTGGAGCGACTACAGCTTGACCCAGCTGTCTCCTGACGGCTTCACCTTGAAGAAGCGCACCAAGGCTGGCCAAGGATGGATCAACATCCCTGGCGGCACTCGTGCCGGGGGTCTCGCGTACCTTGGTGGTGCTACCAAAGGTGGTCTTGCCGTCGGCCTGCGCAACTTCTGGAAACGCTACCCTACTGGCATCGACATCACCAACGCCGCCACCGAGAAGGGTGAGATCACTATCTGGATCTACAGCCCTAACGCCCCTCCTCTGGATCTTCGTCCCTTCCATGATGGTCTTGGCCAAGAGGACTACGCCGACCAGCTCGATGCTCTCGAGATCACCTACGAGGACTACGAGCCCGGCTTCAACAACCCCTACGGCATCGCCCGTACCAACGAGATCTTCCTCTACGGCTTCGAGCAGACCCCCAACCGAACCTGCTGTCCGACTTGAGCGACCATACCAATAACCCTCCCGTCCTCTTCGGCGAATCCGAATACCTCGCCGAGACCAAGGCCATCGGCACCTACTGGGCTCCTCCCGTCGCCAACTCCAACGCCCAGGCTGCCAAGATCGAGGACCACCTCGACTTCCTGTTCAAGTTCTACGAGGGCCAGGTCGAGCAGCGCAAGTGGTACGGCTTCTGGGACCACGGTGACTTCATCCACGCCTACGACACTGACCGTCACCAGTGGCGCTACGACGTCGGTGGCTACGCCTGGGACAACTCCGAGCTTTCTCCTGATCTGTTCTTCTGGAACTACTTCCTGCGCACCGGACGCGAGGATGTTTACCGCTTCGCTGAGGCTCAGGTCCGCCACACTGGCGAGGTTGACGTCTACCACCTGGGCGACCTCAAGGGTCTCGGCACCCGTCATGGAGTTCAGCACTGGGGTGACAGCGCCAAGCAAGCCCGTATCTCGACTCCTCAGTACCGCAAGGTGTTCTACTATGTCTCTGGAGGCGACGAGCGTGTTGGAGAACTCATCGAGGAGCTTCTTGACACCGACAAGACCTACGGTGTTCTCGACCCTAACCGCAAGGTCCGTACCGACGGCTGGGTTCCCACTCCCAACGCTTCTGTCGCTGTCGGCCTTGGAACTGACTGGTCCGCCCTTGCGGCCGGTTGGCTCATTGAATGGGAGCGTCGTGGCCCGCGCTGGGAAGAAGCTCGCACCAAGCTCGTCAACACCGCTGCCAGCATCGCCAAGCTCAAGAATGGCTTTGTCACCGGCTCTGGTCTGTACAGCATCGCCAACGGCACCCTCGGCCCGCCCCCTGCAGACCCCAACAATGAGGGTCTCGTCGCCGTCTCTCATCTGTCAGCTGTCTTTGGCCTCCTGGAGGTCGTCGCCGAGTTCATCGAGCATGCCGGCGAGGAAGTCCCCGAGGGCTTCGAGGCTGCCTGGTATGACTACTCGTACTACTACGGCGCCGGTGCAGCTGAGCAGACGACCCGCTACGGCAAGTCTTTCGGCAGCCTCAACCTTAAGCAGGGACACTCTCGTCTCACTGCTTACGCTGCGCATCGCCACGACAACGCGACGTTGGCTGCTCGCGCATGGAATGAGTTCTTCAACACTGACGGTTTCAAGGAGTCGTCGCCTTGGAGCACTGTCCACTTCAACGGTAGCGCAGTTCTGACTCCTATTGATGAGGCTGCTTGGGTTTCTACCAATGATGCTGCGTTGTATGGATTGGCCTCGATTATCAACCTTGCTCTCGTAGGAGAGTACCTGAGTTAGAGCATATAAGCTTTTCATTGAAGCTTTTCAAAATCGCTTCACATTCCATGTACAAACTACCTTTACTTCAGTTACATACAACAATACTATGGTTCGCAAAGCCCTTTTGTCAAGTGCCGTTACCTAGGTATGTAGTGTGAACATAGATTTCCTTGTGGTACTCTTCATGGCATACCAGTGATGAACTTCGGGTTCGGAACATTGATGGTATCTCAATTGAAAGAGTCCTTCACAATTGTCTGGTTCTGCGACTGATGTGGACTTGAGGTCTCACCCTGATGGTTTGGTCCCGCTTCTCGACTCAACCTTGACTCACTCAGGAGCTCAATTCAGACCTTGGCCACTCCCAAGGTATCTCCGTTCGCCCTCTCCCTCCTTTACCATTGGAAAAGATGTCCTGTTCAAGATTTCTCCAGCACTTCCCGCAACTTTTGGTAATTTGGAAACTTCGCGCTTTTTTTCCTGCCTCAGAAGGTAATAAACTTTCACGATAACACAACAACGCCTTGCGTAGGCACCCATCGCGAAATCATGGACGACTTAGATATTCTTGCCGAGCTGGAGGAGATGGCCAGGGCCTCACTGGTTCTGGACGAGCCAGAGAATGCCGAACCTCTCCTCGCCGATGTCACGCATCACCAACGGGACATGGACCTCGAGGTCCCTCCTGAGATACTCAACCAGGTCCCTCAGCCCCCAAAGTTTGGTAAAGCGAAGTATCTCGTCAAGCTCGAGAATCCGATTCATTCACCCGAGATTGTCCATCGTTTGGGATGTATTACCATGCCACACGAGGTGTTCACAGCGACCGACGAAGATGGAGACACCACCAAGTTCTGCAAGATTGGAGAGGAGGCGAAGTTCCACGTATTGCAGCACTTCCGCCAGAACAAGTCCAGATTTCAACCTACCATCATCAGATACAACGTGGCTGACAAGGACCTTTCCAAGACCTCAATCTACCCAACTCTTGGATGCGACGCGACGCTCCCGCAGAACCACATCACCGGCGACGACGACAAGAGGCTCCTGCCTGCTCAGAACGAGTATCCGCTATGGTACTTCTTCTACGGAACGCTCGCGGACCCCGACGTCCTTCGAGAGGAACTGGGCGTGGAGGTTAACTATCGCGAGACATCAATCAAGGGCGGTGTTTTGAAGACGTGGGGTGGAAAGTACAAGGCGCTTGTAGATGCGCGGGATGGCAAGGCGCCGCCTGTGAAAGGAAAGGCTTTTGAAGTCATGGACGAGGAGATGGAGGAAACGCTTCGGACTTATGAGACGGACAAGTATGAGGTTACGAGATGCTTGATTGAGACGGCGGATTCTGTTGAGGAGGTCAGAGGCTTGACATTTCGCTTTGCTGGGGAGGCGGGGGCAACACCTTGTCGAGAGAAGATTGGACTTTATTCACAAAACAACCTAGGTCCTCTTGTTGACAAATTAATCAGGTAAAGAAGTTCTGCTTACTAAGCGAACAGAGGCTAAATGGTGCGCGCTCACGATAGTCTCGCCTTGAACAGCGTTGCGGCTTAGCATGGATGTTGAAGTTGTAGACCTAAGGCTGTCTAGTATTATTCTTTCAGAATCGAAATTGCTGGGGCCTTTGAAGTCCCCTCATCGCTATTCACTCTGCTCACTAGAGGCGAAACGCTAGTATATGTAAAATATTGATAGCACTATACAGCCCCCTTCTAGACAGTAGCTGCTTAGCCGATCTCTCATAAGAAGATGAATCTAACAGCTATACTAACTTGTTAATAGAATTGCTAGAGCTGAACGTGTTATAAAGTGCTGCTTTGTTTGCTTGTAAAACGTCACCTACTTATGCAATAGCAGCTTAATACTAGAGGTTTTTGTAGGGCAGTTAGAGTTGCCTGCTTTAGAATGATGAAAAATAGGTTTGGTTGAGTTATGTGTTTTGCTGAGATCTCGTTCTGTTAAATTGGCAGCTGCGTCTGTTCTTAGGCATATAATAGCGAACTTGAGGCGTATGGTGCTTGCTCTTGCTATTGGGTGATATGATCTGTTGGTGTAGAGGCTCTAGCTGACTATCGCGATAGACATCAACCAAGGGTGGTGGTGGGGAGGCGGATGAGGTAGAGAAGTAAAGACGAATGAGATAAGCAAGTAAGCGGGGAACGCACAACGGCTCAGCAGAATGGGATCATTGCCACTGATTGGTCGGGTACACAGACCGAATTGCAAAGAAATTCATTCTGAAGTGGACGCGAAATCACCATTCCTATTCGTCAGCAGGTGCTCCAGAATCCTTTGGGAGCAAAATACGACATAGGGTCGCATTATCCGTAGGGCCAAAAGAAGATAAGGTTACGGGATTGCTGCAGCCATGCCGGCCGCGCAACAACTAACCAACCAATGAACGCCAGATGTCACCCCATTGAATCGCGATTGGCTATGGCGAACGATAGGTGCGAACCATGCGGCCTATAGCAGCCTCAAGCAGTAGCTCATAAATATGGCGTGAATAATTCTTTTTCTGGGGGTTTCTCTATCCAGAATAGAGACTGTTTACTTGAGGCAAAGAAGGCAAAGTGCGCAGAACTGGGAATAGAGACATAAACCTATGTTTTGATACAGCCGACCTACTAAACCAGTCGGACGCATCCGCTTTTATCCGTTCGAGCCATAGTCAGCGCAAGTCAGCATTTGCCCCGCAGAGTTCGACTTGAGTTATGACAGGGACCTATCAAGGGGCTGTGAGTGGCTAAGATCAGAATACCCCCTTTTGCACACACACCTATCTAACATATCTCATCTTGCACTTGCATCGAAATTGCCACACTTGCGGGTAACCCAGACCCGAACATAGAACGTCGAGCTTTTCCCTCGACGCCGTGGATGCCTACCAGTGACTCCCTATCCGGCTTGACTTTTCACGTGGTTTCATTTAGGTTGTAAAGGGCATTCATAATGTTCAGAAAGATGGTGTTCTGGTCGTGTTGATAAGGTAGAAAGTGGAAAGAGTGACATTGAGACTACGCCCCGTCCACCAAGGTTTCCGACTGAATCGCCCGGCATTGAGCCCCAGCCTGTGAAGCAAGGTGGTTCCTCAAGGTGTCAGCCCTTGAGAAACTCCTCCCACAGCCCCATTCAGTACCATCAGGCTTGATTCCACTACAATGATACTCGCCAACACTATGCGACTTTCTATGCCGCGTGAGATCGCTCAGTCGAACAAATGTCTTTTTGCACTCATTGTCCCCTTCGACATAGTCGCATCTATGGGGACGTTGAGTGGAATGTGAACGCGCATGAGATTGCATGTTGTAACGCTTGGTGAACTTCTTTGAACAGATAGGACATACGTACTCTGACTTTTGCCTCTTTGCCTTGGGCGTTTTAACCTGCTGCCTTTTTGGCGAAGAGGTCATTCTGGCTGGTTCTGCTTCGGTGTTTGCTGATTCTGATTCTGATCCCGATTCTGACTCTGATATCCCAATGGGAGAGAATGGCCCAGACCCCTGCTCAGGTAGGTGAAATGGCTTTCTGAGCTCCTCTTCGGATGGGAAGTCCAACGTCGCGGTGTTGTCTCCTCCAATACTGTGCGAGAGACGCATGTGCACTTCAAGATCTTTCAAAGTTGCCACGCCGATGGCCGAAGTTGGGCAGCCCTCGATTGTGCAAACGAATGGCCTCAGGTGCTTCTCCATATGAAGACTTTTCGTATGGCTTGATATGAATCCCATTTCAAAGAAGTGACAGCTGGGTCTCGAGCACTTAAACATGTTTCTGCCAAAGAATTTCTCTAGCAAGGCCAAGATTTCTGGATTTGAGTCGTGCGCAGCTAGAGACTCGACATGTTGGCGGACCTTTTGTAGGATATCAAATACGTCGATAGCCGTCTCTTCAGACTTCATCTCCTCGAATGTGGTCAAGTGTTTCCGAGTCGACAAGAAGGCTTGCGATAGATTCTCACAGAAGGGAAAAGGTTCGAAGACCTTCCACTTCCGTCGGTGTTTGCCAAGAAGAACTGAAGTGACTTGATGAAATGGAGCTCAAGAAAACAGCCAAGAGCTTCCGCAAGTTCGTTTCCGAGTTTGCTATGCGTTTGAAGGTGTTCCAATGCGGATTCGAGATGTCGGACCCAGTGAAGAGCCGCGTACTCTAGGAAGTTGTAATGGCCTCCAAGAGTATGTCTGTCAGGGTTCACAAGCGGAAGTTGAAATGCCGGAAGATTTAGATAGTTCACACATATCATTGTGAATTTGATCTCCTCTGTAGATAGATTCACGTACTCTTTCCGGATAAGGAACCTTGAATTTGCTTGACGGGTTAAGATGTGTCTCTTTATCTCCCCGCGGAGTGACATGCGGGGTTTGGGGGCTGATGAAAACTGACTGTTTGGCAGTGAGATGGACCAATTCAACGGTGCCGTTGACATCATCTTCCTCGACAAGTGAACCGCAAATGTCCTTGGGGCCATCCCGGAACGAATGGCGATTTAAGTTGACAGTATGCTCTTCGAGGTCGATTGATCTGGCCGTCTGAATCTCGTACCATTTCAACGGTCTTTTGGCACAGACAAGCCAGCTAAGCAGGAGAAGACAGTAATCCGTCTTGCCTTTAGAGGGCATTTGGCTGGAAAGTCTGACCATGATGCGCCCATATCTTGATTTGGTTAGTTGCAAATCGAAGTTCAAATATTTCAAGAAGGGTGGTTCAACTAACGCTTCGTCAATTTCTTGTGGAAACGTGTTCGGCTGCAGCTCGGTGTATAGGTCATCAATATTTGCCTGCTCATATAAATTTTCGCAAATTAACTTGGCGAGCAGAAACATTCCTATTGTCTGTTAGTTCATTGAGGACACCATGACGATTAGACCGAGAACAGTAATTTACCTCCACAAACATCCGGGATCCTCTTTGCAATCGAGACTCGTTCTTCGTCCCGTAGCCCAAACCTCTTCTGTATTCTTAACGACCAATGCAACGAAAATTCAGCAATGTCTTCCATATTGTCGCTGGCCCGTATCTTCAAACTCGCAATATCGCATAAGGTCTGTCTAGTGGTTTTTTCATCTTGACTCACGAACAGACAGCGAATCTGGTCGGGGTTTGTATTTGGCTGATCTTCAACCAGCTTCCGAAACCATGAACAAATGGTCTTTGTCTCTTCTACTGGGCATTCGTCGAGGCCATCGAGGATTATGTATGTGCTTGCAGTATTTTTAATGCCGATTTGCAGTAGTTCGTCCAAATGTGAAATCGTGGTAAGAGTGGCATCGGTGCTCGACTGGTACTTGCTGTCGAAATAATATAGAAGTTCCGGGTTCTGCTCCAGCAGTTGAAGAAGCAGTCTTCGCCCAATGGAAAGGAAGTTATTTTTTTCCGGGTTGTCAGCCTTACAGTAGAAGTACAGGACTGTTGTGTGACTTAGAGCTTGAGCCTGATCAACAATCATGGAAGCCAAAACTGTCTTTCCCGCGCCAGGCATGCCGTTAATCCACAGTAAAGCCGGAATACTGGGAAATCGACCAAACCATCTTTTGAACTCAGCTTTAGATAAGAGCCATTTGCCCGAGTTGGGTGCATTGGATCTGGCTTTTAGCAACTTGGCATGGTCATTCTTGACGTTGGAATCCATGCCTGCTCCTTGTAGCCATCCAATGATCCTCTCTCGTGCGCAGCAGTCTCTGTCGCTACGGTCTTGAAGTCTTCGCGCTGTTTCCAGTTCCCTTGATTTTCTCGCCTGCGCAAGTGTGGTTTGGCCAAGAAGCAATAATCCATGTTGGTCCAAGTTGTGTATTAAATCTGAGAACTTCGTTTTGTACGTTTTCCAGGTCGCATGGTAAATCTGTTTCAACACTACCGGATGTTAGCTTGGGTTCTCATATGGATGCCACAGGTGTTGGAATTCAAGTGACTCGATTCCCTGTTCTTCAAGGTAATGTTCGCTCATACTTGGTTGTTGAAAATATTTGAAAGCTTCAAAGTGAAAGTCCAAGACATCTTTATACACGATGGCGAGAACCTCTGCTGTGCTTTTGTCATCTGAGAAGAGGTCTGAAGTTTGGAGAAGGAGACAAAGTGTTCTCCCAAGCTGTTGATACGTATTCAAGAGCTCGCTGAATGCTGTAGAGAAACTGTCTCCTATGAGGAGAAGAAGCTTCCATGGTCCCTTCAATAAGAATTGGCAAATTAGCCTTGAAATGTATAGTTCAGCTAGTGTCTTGCTATTCAGATGGACACATCATACAATGGATGTGACTATCCGGGCGGACAGTGATCAGAAACGACGACAGTAACAACAACAAAGACGTCAAAAGGGATAACGGGCTAAATGGCAGTGAAGGATCTGAAAGAAAGAGTACGAAATATGGCAAGATTTTCAATTACCCAGACAAACGCGAGGACTTCGGACGTTTGACAGAACACATCGATAACCTTTCCGAATTGATTCATCGCCTCTATGAATCCTTTCAACTTAGTCATGTTTTGTTGCCGTCTTCCTTTATGCAATCTGGTTTGGAGGGAATCGATTTCCTTCGTGAACTCATGTTCCGTTGAAAATTTGAAGTACTCTCTTTCTTGAGGCTTAAGTCGAGATTTGAATGCCTCCAGCTCCTCCTCAAACGGGCTGAGGGAAGTGGCAGTATTGGAAAGCTGTGGATTCTTAGCGTGTGCCATCTGGGGATGAGTCGCTGAAGCCTGGAATTCGGGCGTCAGATTGAGCAAGACACGGAAACCTTTTTTCGACCAGTCCTGTTGGGGCGTACACATTTTATGGCAATGCAGCCGACGGGTCCTGATGTACTCCTGCAAGTGTGATAGGACGGTGTGCTGGGGCGAGGGGCTAATAAGGCTGGTCCACCTACTTGCCAAGGCAGACAAGGCGTCCATGGGCCGCAACGTAGGTTGCACGGGATAAGGCCTTGTTTATTTCAACGAGAACCCCGCTTCGAATTTCGGAAATATGTGCCTCATCCATCACACCAAATACATAGAGAATCTCGCCATCGAAGAAAGCACCACACCGGCATCCTCCAACCGATCCAGGATGGCTTCGAAGCGATCATGGTCAACATTTCAGGATGATCCCCAGTCATATTATCCCAATGTGCCAGCAAATCATGCTTCAGAAGCCTTTTGCTTGAAGTCTGACAAATGGCAAAGCAATGTCGCGGAGGCCTCTCGGACTGCAGCGACTTCGTCTACCAATCTACCCGACACCAGCCAGGATGTTTGCTATGGCAGTGTAAGTTTTGTGCATAGAAGCCTACCTGACCAATATAATGATAGGCTAAGAGCGTAAAGATCATCGAGGTCAAATGTCTTCTACAGGGATATCCGGAAGAGTCACGTAGACTATTTCCAAACCCAATCACCGTCTTCGATGTCCGTCCTGTCAGCTCCTACTTTGGAGTTTATTGTGAAGACAGACTTGTTGCAGTACTTTCTAAAGAGATTTGTAAGCTCATATTGAAGCTGAAAGAGGTTCGTGTGCGACAGTGCCAAGCGACTGTCACGATCCAACAGTGGACTGCAGGTCTACAAGAATGGAAAATTGGAAGTGGAAAACCAGTGATGGAGGTTGAGTTAATCATCTACGGCTCCAAAGAGGACGCCAAAGGTGTCGGGGAAACACTGTCAATTTCCCAATTTCCCCTTCAACGTCCAAATATTGACCTTCGCGGAACAACGTACTACAATCCACACTACCTAGAAATCAGCCATTCTTCCGAGGAAGACATCTTGCGTCACGAACGTATCTCTCTTGGTAGTTCAAATGCACAGGATATCATGGAAGAAACGATGTCAACGAACATCGATGTTTCCGAAGAGGTCACCCGAATTCTTGACTCCCTCTCCCATAAGCGAGTTCTTCGCGAACAACTGGCGGATGAACGAATCAAAAGTCAACTACTGCCGTGAGTCGATCTACCAGCTCCCTGTCCCGCGGAAGGTTCTGTCAACATTGCGCATTAACACAGTCTTAGACACCAAAGAGTTGCCATTGACTTTGTATCCCGCACTGAGACGGGGACACTTTCCCCAAATCTTAGCTTGTGGCGTTACGTCGACATGGGGGAAGATTCATAGTAAGCCAACCGACCGCCAGGGACAGATACAACCTTTTCAACCACTGATGTCATTGGTAGCCATCAGCATATTATTATAGGATCTAAGTCCGCTACAGCCCAACAAGTCAAAGGTGGCATCATAGCAGACGAGATGGGCCTTGGGAAGTCCCTGATCATGCTTTCAGCCATAGCAGGGTCCTTCGATCGAGCGGCTAAGCATGCGATGTGGAACAAAAATGACTCAAACAGGGATGAAGTCCACGCCGGTGCTACTTTGATCGTGGTTCCATCACCATGTAAGTTATTACAGACGAATTTATGGATGCAGTTGCGCTGATGGCTGGTGCAGTGCTGATTGACAACTGGATTGCCGAAGTTCGAAAGTATGTTTGTTCCAATTGATAGGCGTCACGCATGCGTAGGCTTAATAAAAGTCGTTCTAACGCTGGACAAGACACGTCTACCCAGGAAACTTGACATTTTACAAGTACCATGGTCACAAGCGAAAAGAGTCTCCACAAGAAATGCTACAATCTCACATTGTCTTTTCCACGTACGCAACCATCGCAGCTGAGGCAAGTCAAACGTCGTCTCCACTGGCTGCAATACATTGGTTTCGCATAGTCTTAGACGAAGGTCTGTTTCTGTCTTCTGTATTTGACGTTGAAAGATAAGGACTCATTAGGTCTTGGTAGCGCACGACATTCGCAACCGAACAACCCAGCAGTTCCAAGCCTTGATTCGCCTGAGAGCAGAACATCGGTGGTGTCTAACAGGAACACCGATTCGGAATAGCTTGGAAGATCTCGGATCACTCATGACTTTCCTCAGAGTTCCAGTTTTCGAGAACGCAGCGACATTCAGGCGATTCATCTCGAGTCAGTGCAACTCATCGTCTAGACAGAGCTTTCAGGCTTTGAAAACTCTCCTCTCTACAGTTTGCCTACGCAGAACCAGAGATGTTATCAACCTTCCCAAACCAGTTCATCATCAGAGAGTTCTTGAACTCACTGACATGGAGCGCGAACAGTATAATTGCATTATTAGAGATAGCCGACAGATGATCCAAATGGCAGTCAGTATGCGTGGAACTATGAAACATAACACAGCTGTTCTGCAGTCCCTCCTGCGACTACGCTTGTTTTGTAACAATGGTAGACCTGATTTCGTGCAAGCCGCAAGCAACAAAGGCACGCCAACGGATCCATACGAGCTGCTGACATACCTCCAGCAGACAGACAACGCAATATGCGTTTATTGTCACCGCAACATTTACAGCATCCATGAAAAGCACAAATTAGAAAGCGACGGCGGTATTCAAGTTCAAGGATGCACCCATTTAGTTTGCAGTGGGTGCGTGCCAAAACACTGCGCGGCCAAGTTGAGATGCATTAGTTGCTCGACTCAAGGCCAAGAAGATGCGGTCAACGATCTCACGATTCCTACTCAGCAAAGAATAACAACTCAATTGGGGTCACATGCGGACACAGTTTACCCGACGAAGCTTATAGCCCTTTTACAAGATCTTCAACATGATTTTCGCAGTTGTGATCACCATGACAAAAAGAGGTATGGAATTTGAAACATATTTTGAGTTTCCAGACGATGTTTCAACCGAGAATTTCTGACGAGGCACTCAGTATCGTGTTCTCGTCGTGGAAGAAGACATTGGATCTTGCAAAGAAGCTTCTTGCTTCCAATGATATAAATTCGTACCTCATCCATGGATCTTTGCCAATCTCAGAGCGGGCAAAAATTCTCAAAGAGTTCCATTCCTTTGGCGGAGCGAATGTCCTTTTGATGACCTTGGGAACAGGCGGCGTTAGGTAAGAAGGTGTTTCTGAGGTTATCTCTAGCAGAAGCTAATAGCGACACAAGACTGAACTTGGCGAATGCGACTAGGATTTATCTCTTAGAACCTCAATGGAATCCATCAATTGAGCTTCAAGCTATTGGCAGAGCTTTCCGGTTGGGTCAGGAGCAACAAGTGATGGTTATACGATACATCATGAAGGGAACAATTGAGGACGTAAGTCACTCATCCCAAGCAAGGACACGGAACTAAAACATCCATAGACCAATGTTTTACAGAGACAAGAGAGGAAATTGCAATTGGCCGACGGAGGCTTTTTACAGAAACCACAGTCATTTTCCTCGGAAAGAGCCGAGGCTATATCCGTAAGTAATGAGCTTTATCCGCCCCAAGCAGCGTGTGGCAGCGGTCTAACTATGAGTCTTAGGAGATTTTTGGGATGGATCTTCGAAATTGATTTGAGCTCCCGGTTCTAGGCGCGCTGAATGCCGTGAGAGCTGACGCCACTATGGCGCGTTCAATCCTGTAGTTGATTCACACCTGTCCTCAACAGATGCAAATGCAGCCCAAGCATGTGAACTGTATGTCAATGTCCATATCAGGGGCCTTGCACGCATCATATGTGTACCGTCTTGAGATCATCCTCTCAGCTTACGACTGTGGGGGTTTTCTTTATGCTCTTATCATTACAAAGCCCAAATAAACCGATTGCCCCTTCGATGCTCCTGCTCCCAAATTGTCATTAGATCCTGTGCCCACTGCATTTTATTATATGACCTACTCGGGTATCGCTCACTCCTGACTGTTTCGCCGTCAAGACTTCATGTCGCCGCCAACGGCTGATGATCCCTCCCCATCACCGTTGACCTCATTCGACGGCTGACCTCCTGCTACCTTTTCGTATGCTGGCGCCGCCGTACTCGGACCTTCATAGGCTGGGACTGCTTCATCAACTGGTGGTGGAGGCGGTTCTAATGATAACGTCGCCATACCTGCCGACACCGCTCCAACACCCCCGCTCAGCGCTTCTTCGACCGGAGGATGCACAGCGATTCTGTTATGCCATCCGCATTCCCAGGACTCTCCGCCGATGGATACCTTCACCTCCCAGTGCAACACATGAGATAGCCTCACGCAGTATGTAGTGTACGTTGGTGACATGATCTCCAGTGTCCCGCCGCCGAATTTCGAGGCGCCAACAACCGAACCCTTCGCATCGATCTGCAGACCCAAGACTGCCCCAAGATCCAGTACGTCCTCCTTGGGAGCGCAAGGGACTTCAAATCCGTCAACCTCGTTGACAAACTTGTTAGTCCTGCCGATGCACAGCTTCCTTGTCTTGGTGCCTTCATGCGAGTCGAATGTGCCCGGGCAGATGACACCAACGGTGCTGTGCATCTCGAGCGTAGCGCTCTTAATATATGCCTTTTGAGGGACATCTTGGATGACTTCGGAACTCTTCTCTCTGTTCGGTATGATGCGCAATTTGAAGGGTATAGTGTACGGATTCCCCAGTTGTATTTGCGTGGGGTACTCGACTCTCATTGAAAAATGAAAATTTGGCACCTTCGAAGATCCGAAGAACTTTTGCGACTTCTGCTTGAAGCTCAGTTTCGCATCTTCCATTCCAGGGATTAGTCGCTGCGTCGAGACGAGTCCGCTCATCATTCTCCCTGTCAATCCAAAATCTGTCATCGGCGGCGACGGCGATGGTACCGACCACACCCTCAGCGGCATCGTTGCTTCAATAATCTTGCTCTTTCCCTCGACTCGCAACTCGGCTTCGAGCCAGTACTCAACGAATCCATGCCAACTCTTGCCGAACCCAGAGTGTTCAAAGAAGAAGCTTCCCGGCAGAGGCTGCTCTGGCACACCCAGCTTTCCTTGTGGATCACCGGGCGCATGCAAGAAGCACGCGGCCCTCTCATTCTCCGAAAACCCCGCATTTACGGCGGCGGCGTCGGTGTGAGTCGGAAGTGCCAGCGCAAAAGGCCATGACTGCTCTTCTTCTGCACCTTGGGCGACGTGTATCGGTCCATGATGAACAACGTCGGCGATGGCTCCCTCGCGCCAGAAGTTGAAGCGGGAGCGGTAGTAGCTTTTCGAGTTGTTCCCACGGTCGATCACGAGTTTTGCTTTGGCACGGCCGAGGAGGCGGACACGGATGGTGGCGTTCGGTGCGACGATGTGAGACTTGCGGACGACGTGGCCTAGGACGACGCTCCCTGGATACAGCGGCGTTGCAGGGTTGACAAGCTGGATAGAGAGGTCGTTGGATCTTTTGATGTGTGTCGGCGGCATGTCGATGAATACTACGGCGCAATCACTGTGTTGAAGATGGCGCCGTCGATGCGAAGTGACGATCAGATATGTCAGATGAGTTGATGTTCGCGAACGGACCTCAACTGAAAAGGCGCTAAGGGACGGTGGCGTTGTCAGCACCTTGGCGCTAGGCACCAACCAGAAGTTGTTTCTCCCCATTCTCCGGAATGCGTTCACTACGGAAGATCTGACCATGAGTAATCGCACCTCTCGTGGATGTTGGCGGACTTGTGCAATTTATGCACGTGTTGTGCAACCGAAGCCATTGTCAATACGCTTTTTCGTATCATCGTGATGATTGATTCGTGCCTGTCCGCATAGGTACAACAAAATCTAGACATAAATTAGTATGGCGAAAATGATATCAATGTTTTCAAATTGATGTCTTTCTTATTTTCAGTCCACTCCCAGGAATACCTTCTCTCTGTTGATGATATTTTCTATAATTCAACGATGTTTTACAAGGTCCCCTGACTACGCCAATCATCATGGAATGGTTGGGCGGTCCTGATCCTCTTGAAAGTGTCATCCGAGTCTTGGTGCAGTTCTTCCAACAGAACGCCACGTCAATCAAATAATATAAACACCAAACAATAGTTTCCTTGCCATTCTCAATGAAATGGCTGTCCAGAGAGATACATCCCGCATAAGGACCCGTTGATCCCAACTTTCGCAACGTCCCACTTTGGCATCTGTTGCGGAGCTTCAGTTCAACCTGCGAGAAGTATCCTTCCAACTTCAACGATGCGCCAGGCTGAACGCGTCGATATGACAATGAACAGCGTCTTATGTATCATCCACGCAGCGTCGAAACCCAGTGGTTCTAAAATGTCTCAACTTGTCTTCGACTTTCTTAACGCGACAACGATAGTAGCCTTCAAAGCTTGTGACCTTTCAAGCCATCCAAATAGCTTTCCTGCCACCTTGTACTTGGCAAGAGAAATCCCATACGGCTTGAGAATGGCTTCCTGTCTATTGATGTGATTGACAAGCCCCGAGAACACATGACCTGTAACGTCTTGCATCCAAATCTCTCGCTCATCATATCCGGCCTCCACGAGCTGGGTCCTGTATTCTGCCTCTGTCATGAACGTGCCGATGGGGCATTTCATTGCTATGCTGATGAGTTTGACCCATAAGCGATTCAGGAGTGACGCGTTCCCATTCAAGGTCAAGTCGAACGCCATGAACGAGGCATCAAGATCTCTTGCCGCGTAGGTCAAGATTGGTATCCTCGATGGATAAAAGTGGTATAAGCTGTCGAGACCAAGAACCCATCTCTCACAATCTCCATACTCATTGTCCCTGAGAGTCTCGATGGCAGCCTTTATGTCCAGCGACCACTTATCGGGCCTTGCCGCATCGGCTTGGAACACTTGTATGGATTTGGGAGGGGAATTCGGTTTTTGGAACTTGGCGTATGGTTGTTGTGCGGCTAGTCGGAACTGAGTCTCGTTGAGAGTAAGCCCCACGTATTCATACTCATTCCAGGCGCATTCGTGAATGAGCCGCGCAAGCTCCAGGGACTGGTCGCCGCAGCCGATACCGAGGTCGAGAATGGCCAGTTTGGAAGAGGTATTATCCTTATCAAGAAGACCGGATGCCATCAGAACCTGATGGAGAAGAGATTGGCAGGCCAGCTCAAAGTCGTGGATAGGCTGGCCATCTGCCGTCGTCCTGTAGTGCTGTAAGTGGCGTGAAGAGGGGGGAGAAATATTCTACATAACTGTGAAATGCAATAAAGTAATCAAGAATGAGACAAGGGGAAAAAAAAAAAAAAAAAAAAAAAAAAAAAAAAAAAACAAAAAAAAAACACAAAAAAAAAAAAAAAACCAAAAAAAAAACAAAATAAAAAAAAAAAACGCACAGAAAGGGGCCAAGCAGGGGCAACCAGCACCCGGCAAGGGGCCCCGGGCGGGCAA